>JARHVA010001426.1:2232500-2457500 GCA_037957365.1 Torreya grandis | reverse complement strand
TCATTTACACAATTAGCTGGATAATTCTTAAGATGTGACTTGTGCATTTATGAGGGACCTATCTTGAGGTGAGCTCTTACATATCCTTTGGTATCAAAAAAATGATCTTATTTTGTGCGATTTCATCATGAATTGGATGATTGAAGCTTAAATTTTTTGAGCATCTATGGAATACTTATAAAGTTAATGGCCCAAGCTGATTGGGAATACTGTACCTTCCATATGTTTCTACCTATACCTCATATGTGCATATGTTAGTTGTCTACACACTTTAATAAGTAATATTTTATCATTTTCCAAACTTTGGAGTCTTAAAGGACACAATTTTAATAATCATACTCTAATATAGGTAAATTTTTAGAATTTATTGAAGTTACTTCCATAATGGGATATGAGATGAGCTACTTCAACAGAGATCATGGCTCCTGAATCTTCTTTCAATACATGTAAAATTATCATGGTGAAGTCATGATTGACCCATATTAAGAATTTATTTTCTATTATCAGTGTTAATTTTAGGTATAACTCATGTACCTTGGTTGCCATATCTATATTAGCCAATTGGGTGAAACTAGGCTATACTCTCTATACTACTAATGAGTATGCCAAGTATGAGTTAATATAAAGTTTTTTCTTTTATTTTATATTTATGTATCATTGATTATGTTACCCCAATAAATATATTATTTTCCACCAAATATGATTCTCATAGCCATGAACATCAAATGATGAAACTCCATAATTTTCTAGTTACCCTATTGAAAAGGGTGACCACGTACGATAATTTCTTTAGTAGTTTTGACAAGCCTCTTTTTTTATGTTTCAACCACCCATTATTGATGGTTATGATATGATTTTATTGGAATTATCCCAGAAATATTCTCTAAATTTAATGATCGTTTTAGCATATTTTTCCCTTGATGGAATCCTCAAAGTCCTATCCATGGAAGTACCATATAGCTTGGCCATCAAGGCACCTACTTTCGAGCATATCTCCCTAGTATCTATATTATAATTTTGATTGCATTTAAAAACCAAATCTAATCATTACACATATATGGTAAAACAATCACCTATGATAATTTTCTCATTGACATGAAGGTAGCCATGGGAGTCAAATATTTTATGATCATTCTCTTGTGGAACTCTTATAATTCCACAATTATAATTCAAGAACCACCAATATCTAGGATGTTTTTCTCCAAAATAAACATGCATTGATTTCATATACTTGAACTTAATTTTTCTTGATCTATTAATGTAGAAAACTACCTCAATGAGGGTAAAAATATTCCCACATGTGTGTGGTGATATAATGTGTTTATGTGTTTGTGGGGAATAGTCCAATAAAGTCATGAAATTGTTCACTCTACCATTGGATTCTTCATTAGGAGGTTATATGAGCCAACCAAAACTTTGGTGTACCCATGGTACCATAATATTCCCTCGGAGAAAAATTCAATCAAAATACTCTATTAATCCTTTGAAGCTTATATCGGTGTGAAATACATGGAGAAACAAATCTTTTGACTTTATTTTTCTTAATTTTTTCCTTGACATAGACAAATGGTTCGAGAACAAAAATATGTTTCTAAGTTGGTACATAACATAAAACATTGTATATTTTCAAAAAAAATTACCCAAATAGGTACTACTGTAATATTATATGTGTAGGGGCTTGTTATTATGGTAGGGCTACCAACTTCCCCTTTGTGTGTGGCATACCTCATAATCAGTTGGGTTGAATCTCATAGATGCTAGTGATTCAAAAGCCTAATTAACTTTGGCACTAGATTCACATATGTTGTGCCCATGGGGTTAGGATAGCCTGAACACATAGGTACAGTGGGTAAAAAGTCACACCTTCACATATTGAGATGTGATTTCATGTCTAGTGCACCCAAGAGATCAAGTTGGCCCAACCTTCTAGGAATGCATGGAAAATTTACATGGTGTGGAACACCAAAAATTACTAAGTATTTTTTAGGGGAAATTTTGACACTTAGACTTGGATACTAATCCTTCGTTTTGATACCACAATCATGAATATTTTACCATGGTAATTCTATAACAATACACTATTTTTGTACACACACCATTATTTTGTAATATTATTTACATCATTTGTATGTGTGAATTTTTTGTATGCTCTTTTACTCAGCTTTAATGGTTAGCTTAGTTTCAATTCCTACTTGTAGTTGTGTGTGAAGCATTGTGTGAGTATGTTTTGAATGTCCTTTTATGGTTCAATACAGTGGTTTTAATAAAAGTATCATTACACAATAATTATTTCATGCAAATTTTGGTTGCAAAGTGTTGCAACTTTATTGGAAAGTTGTCACTTCTACACAGTTGATCTTGTGCACAAATCTTTTTTGGCACATTTTTTCTTATGATGTCTTATGTGTAAAGAGTTATTGTAGTTACTAACTATTTTCCTTGAATCATGGAAGGGTGTTATCTATTCATTTAATATCATTTATTATTTTAGTATTTCATAATGTATTATGATGTAATACATTGTGATGTTTTGGATTGTATTATGCATTTAATTTTTGTGGCACATATTAATGTGTTATAAATATTTAATAATGATATTGGGTTGTTGATAATTATAAGTATATGGTTATTGTTCTTATATAAACATTATCCTATGACTGGTCCATCTAATCAGTGAGCTTGAGGATAAAGACATATAAAATATTGTGAAAGATAGCTATACTTGTAAAGACCACAAATTAGTAGACAGTGATTTGAGGATTTATTATAATAGCTCTCATTTTAATTTTCTTTTTCATTATGTGTGTAAGATGTATTTATAGTCATTGAATTATAATAAACAACTGAGTTTAATTTTTTGTTGCATTATTTTTTTTGTACTTTTGAAGTTTTTGTGTTCTAAGGCATATCTTCATTAAGAGCCCTAACCAAAACTACATCATTTGGTGTAATATCATGGTTTCTTCATTACATGTGAGCATGAATAGTCTATTTTTAGGATTTGTAAGTGTGAGTAGAAATTAGTGAAGACATATTTTGACATAATTATTGGATAGAAAGTGCTACGCCCCTAACCTATCACATGTATGAGGATAGTATTAGCCGACTTGTGGCTTACTTATCCCTCTTTAATGTTATATTACATTTATCTATGCTTTATTTTGATTAGTAGGTCAGCCTATGGAGTAACCATGGCCTAGATAGACTATATATAGGAGGTAGTGGGTAATTATTTATCATCATATTGTGAATTTTGCTCTTATTGAAGCTTGTAGAGGTTGCCCCCTCGAAGTGGCTTATATATTATAATATATTTGGATATATTTCAGCCATATTTGGATATAATTCTGCTATTATACTTAATTCTTGAAGTTATTTCATTACAAGAAAGTCTATAATGTGTTCTTTGATTTTTTAGAAATGACACACAAAGTAGATTTCATTGGGAGAGAACCTGGGGCACCAAGTCTTGAAGAATTGGCTAGAATGATGATGGATATGAAATCCCATCTAGAGGCTATGGATAACATGAAATTTAAAGGTATTAGGGTAGTGGATGATAAAATAAAAGTTGAATTCATAAAATAAGCATATAAGAACCAAGTCATAGAAGAAAAGGGCGATATAATAGAAGATATATTCCTTTGTGTAGTTGTAAGGATGAGTAGTAAGTTAAAGTTGGACCCTCCTATTTATTTAAGGAGTTTGAGTCTTGAATATATAATTGATTAGATTAATAAGTTTTAGAAATAATCTGAGTATGAGAGTATGGAAGATCCCAATAAGTTCAATTTTTCATGCATGAACTTCAAGGGTCGCACATCCTTATTGTGGGAGCATGTGTAGGAAAAAAGAGTCTTTAGAGGTAAATATAAGATTAAGACTTGGGATAGTTTATTTTCATAGATGAAGGATAACTTCATACATTTTTATTATTATTTAACATTATTCAAGAAGTTTCAAAATCTACAACTAAGCGAGATGATTGTAAAATATTACACTAAAGATTTTTGTAGACTCACCATCAAAGTGGTTCATGTTGAAGATGAAAAAAATAAGATGATAAGATATATGAATGGGTTGTTAATTTCCATTAAATATGTTTTTGGTATGATCTAGTTGTAATCTAGTTAAGAAGAATATCAGTACACACTAAAGGTAGAGATGTTGTCTTACAAACGACAAGGTGCAATGTGAGGGAAATGAAATTTTTTGCATGCATGAAGATAAGTAAGTAGTGGGAAAAGTTAATCTAATTAAAAAAGAGAATATAGTACTTCTCATCACAATGATACAAGTTTTCAAAGAGGCAAAGTAAAATTTTACAAGAGATAGAGGATCTTATGTAAGAGGTAGAGGTTGTGGATTCATCTGTGCATGTTTTATATGTGGATAAAATATACATAAATCGTTTCAGTGTATACATGGGAATAATTAAGGGAGTGGTGGGAATGATGTGAATACACATATCATGCAACCTAATGAGGAGAGTAATGTGCCAATGCATAGAGGCAAATAACAATAAAATGGAGAAGCTCTCATGATGAAGAGTGTGTTACTAAAACTAGTAATAGAAAATATTAGTCTATCATAGAATAAGAATTTATTCAAAACCATTTACAAGTATGGATGTAAGTTCTAAAATTTTATTTTTGAATGTAGCAATACCGATAGTCTTTTTTACCAAGTGATGGTTGAAAATCCTATTCTAAATAGGATTTTGCATCCAAGTCCCTATAGAATGACTTAAGAAGGGTCATCAAGTTTTGGTAAATGATAAATTTATAATGTTTTTTAAAATGGGTGCATATAAGGATGAATTCTTTTGCATCCTAATTTTCATGGGGCTTCTCCAAGTGTTACTTGGAAGGCCTTAGTAATTTGATAAGAAGGTGCAACATGATGGCCACAAAAACACATACACTTTGGTGAAGGATAGGAGGAATTACACTTTACTTCCTATGAAAGATAACAACAAAGAAGTGGACAAGGGACTAAAAATCTTGATAATATCTAGAGAATAATTCATGATAGAAGTGCACATAATTTGTTGGTGCAAGTGCAACCATACTTTAGTGTGAAGTAAAAGAGATATTGAATGACTTTGTAGAGATTATTTTTATTAATCTACTAGATAGGTTTCCACCCATGCAAAATATAATTCATCAAATAGATTTGATTCCAAGTTCAAGTTTTCTAAAAAAACATCATATAGGTTGACACTTAAGGTGAATTCAAGGGTGCAAAGACAAGTTTAGAAGTTGTTATATAAAGGGTTTATTAGAGAAATTTTGAGCCTATGCACAATTCCACTAATGTCGGTGCCTAATAAAAATGGAGAACGGAGGATGTGCACTAATTACAAAGCCATTAATAATATTATTATTAATTAAAAATTTCCATTTCCATGCATGAATGATTTGACAGATTGCTTAAGTGTAGCTTAATGCTTCATGACGATTGACTAAAAGAATTTATATCACCAAATCTGCATAAAATAAGGTGATAAGTGAAAGTATATGTTCAAAATACAAGAAGGATTATAAAAATAGTTAGTCATGTCTTCATATTGAGTAACACACTAATTGCATTAATGAGTCTCATGAATGAATTGTTGAAACCTTTTTGGGTAAATTTTTCATAGTATACTTGGATGACATAGAAAAAGATCATTTAGTGCATTTTAGACAAGTGTTGCAATACTTTATAGATACAAAGTTTAGTAAATTTGAATAAATGTAGCTTCATGAAGGATGAGTTAGTTTACTTTGAATTTTTAATATCCTAATAAGGTTTGAATGTGGATCTATAAAATGAGAAAGATATCCTTGAATGCCCATCACCTAGGAACACATTTAAAGTGAAAAAGTTGCATGTCCTTTTAGGTTTTGACAATAATTTCATTAGTAATTTCAACGGAATGTCCAAAATGCTCATTGATCTGATGCATAAATAAAGAAATGAATTTATATGGGATACATAATTTGAGTAAAGTTACAACATTTGAAGAAAAAGGTAAATGAGTATTCAGTATTGGTGTTTTCATATTTTTTCAAGGTATTTCAATTATATTGGTTGCAAGTGGCACATTAATAGGAATAATGATGAGTCAAGAGGGTATACCCATAGTTTACTATAGTGATAAACTAAATAATGCAAACAAGAAATATTCACTATATGACTAGGATTTCTATAACATAGTGAAAACACTCAATAAGTAAAGGAATTTTTTAATAAATAAGGACTTTTTATTATATAAAGACCATAAAACACTAAAATATATAAATAGTCAAGGAAAATTGAACAAAAATCATATGAATTAGGTTCAGATTCTACATAGTTACTTAATTTTTGTTGAAACCTATAAGTGGTAAGTCAAAAAAAGTTGTCAAATTGTTGAGTAGGAGGTGTCTCTTATTGAATTGGATGTTATTTGAATTCATATGATTTGATTCTATGAAGGAAATGCATGAAGAGGATGAATATTTTAGAGATGCATAGAAATCATGCACATAAATAGTGGGTGGTGAAAAAACATTGTGGTTGGATTAATTCATGTAAGAAGGATTATTTTTTCAATGATTAAGCCGTGTGTTCATATAATCATGACTATATAATGTGATTTGGGTCTTAATTGATTTCAATTACATCTGATCTGGGAAACAATTCAGGCAATAATTTGGGTGATGTTTCTACCCCAATTGATGATGGAACTTTTGGGAGCCATAACTTTTACACCATAGATCCTATTGACTCATTGTTTGAACTGTTGGAAAGATAATAATAATAAAGAGAACATAGTGAGATGTAATTTATATCTACTCAATGGTTTTTAACCCCATAAAACCCAATGGAAGTGCCCCATATTTCAATTTTAGTAGTGCAGTCTAAAAATAGTAAGTTTCTAAAAATAGTAATTCCTCAAATTTGGTATTGTTTTAAATCATGAAAGTCAAATCACCTAATATCCCTTAAGATTGGTGACCTTACATATCCTCCTCCTGCTTTAAAAATATGTATAAATGAATATGTAACCCAAAATGGAAATTAGACATCTCTTCCTAGAGATAAGCATATAGTGATATTGCAATTTTGAGTAATAAGAAATCTCTTCCCAAAAAATTCATTGTTATTGTGTTATTTTCATGTTCTTGAAATATCTGTCAATCAAAACTTTTGAGTTTTGGATCAACATCACTAATTAAACTTATTGGTTTATTGGTTCAAATTAAGGTGTAATTTAGGCTAATTAGAGACCCTTTAACCTAATTAGAACTATATGGGATGTGATTTAGGACTTAATTAGACATAATTTCTTCATCAATTGAAAATAAAAGTTAATTTGGTTCAATAATGGAGGAAACTTAGTCCAATTTAATCCCCTTCAAATTTATTGTGAATATAGGATGTGATGTGTGTATACAAAAGAAAAATTACTTGACCTATTAATCAATCCTAACTTAGAGAAGACAAATCCTACTTACACTTTCAATTGTTAATACATTAAATATGCAAGTTCATGACTAAGATGGATCTGTTAGACCCAACCAAATGATATCTTAACACAATAACATCACTAAAGATGGTTACAAAACCTCTAGTCAAGAAACACCATGTAAAACCCTAACTAGGTCCTATGTTTTCATATTCACAATGTAAATGCAAAGAAAAGTAAAACCTAATCTAGTGCTCACCAAAGCTTGTGGCACAAAGTGGGGGTAATAAACATAAAAAGTGAAAATGCATAGAAGATATATATTCATGTCAATGTATAGGAAATTCTAATACATGGGAGAGAAGTACAAGTGTTAATTTATCTGTGGTGCTCATGGAAGAACTTTCAGCAGATGAAGAAAATTTATTTTTATTTGAATCTTTTTTGATCTTACCTATTAGGATAATATCATCTTCCACCTCGGTAGCCAAATTTTGGGATACAAAAATATCCATAGGACTAGCCCGTCTCAACAGAAAACTCACTTCAAGAAGTTGAGAGTTGATGAAAAAGCACTTCAGATTCTCCAGCATTGGCTGAGCAATCATAATAATTTAGTTCCTTAGCTTATTGAATTTAGCAATGAAGTCTCACATGGGATCATGAGGTTCCTTATTTATTTAGATAAGCTGAGCCAACAAGGCATGTGCATCTTCAGCGGGTTTGAACCTGGACTCAAACTTAGTCTTGAGCGTATTCCAGTAAGTTATAGTTTGAGCTTGAAGGTGGTAAAACCAGTCCACAGCAACGCCTTGCAAAGTTTATAAAAATAGTCTCACCACTATATCTTCATATTTCACACCTATCACACCACATGCTATGGAGAAGGCAGCAAAATGCTCATCAGGATGAACCTTCCCGTCGCCATGGAATTTGGAAAAATTCTCTCAAACTATGAGGTAGTTTGTGTAAAGGTGGGGCTAAATTGAGAGGACCAAAAGAGTTGCCTCAAGGACCTTGGAATGCCATGATATGTTAATTAAATAGAGGGATAACAAATCTTGGTGGGATCAGTATAGACAAAACCCTACTAGTATTAAGACTAGAGGCTTCGTTTGGTACTAGAGATCTGACGTTGGTAGGAGGAAAATTCCTATCACACTGAAGACGAGATGGTGGAGGAGAGATATCAAAATTATTTTTCTACACTAACTCAAATGTTGGATAAACAATACCTTGAGCTCTTTGGCTTCACATGTATGGTGGATCTGCCAGAGTGAAAAACTAAACAAGTACTGGAAATTCTTCAATTTGAAGCTTGAGGCTTCAAAGTGCACATTCGTATCCCCAACAGAGTTGCCAAAAGCTATTGGGTGAATATTTTGTCATCAAACAACCGATGGAAAAATAGGTATATCAACTAGAATACAAGGAGATTTATATGGCAAAAAGTGTGGGTTTACCACATCATAGTGAGATAAATCTCTCATCTCATCAAGGGGAGGTTCCCTATAACCTACTTATATATTAATATGAACTGAAAATAGACTCAAGGGTGAGATTACTCCATCCATCTCTCTTTTTTTAGAGATAATGTTTACAAGGAAAAATATAAATCATGGTTGAAGACTGAAAGCATTCCTCTTCTTTCAGAAATGATGTTCAGCAAATAGTAAAAAATCTTCTCGGATAGTAACTATATCTACAAGAAACTCACAAAAGCACAAAGTCTTTCATTTCTCCCCTTACTGAATTGAAACATACGTAATAGTAGAATGAAGTGCCGCTCAAAGTCTTCACCTAAGACTACAATATAGTATAAGATCACAAATGATAAAAACATTTTAAAGCCTTTCTAATATCCTTCCTGCTAAAACATGGAAAACATGAACTAAAAGAAATTATAGCAGCTCAATGTATTCATAATTAACTTCAAAATGTCTTCAGATAATTTCCACACACACCTTGCTTATTTAATCAAATAGATGAGAGATTATCAGGAAAAAGAACATAAGAATGATCTCCTAACTAACACAAATTATTCCAACACAAAGTCTGAAAGTAACTTGCTTCTCATTCATTCAAGAAAATATGATTTATAATATGAGATCAAAGTTTTAGGAAGCATCTCAATTTGGTAGAGTTTTTGCTCTCAATTATCAAAAAATATCTTATACAAAAGAGGCTCCCTCTATATATATATGGAAAAGCCTTCAAAATTGAGAAAAGACTTAAATATTAAAACTTAGTCAAAGATGAGTCTGCATTGACTTTGGGACTTTTCCAAAATTTTACATGTATTTACACATAACAAAATTACATGTGAAAATGTCCCAACTCAATTACAAAGTGCATGACTAAAATGGAGAAGAAAGCATAGAGGAATAGTTCAATTTTTATCGCCAGCCTTCTTTAGATGAGCATCGTACATGGTGATAGTTACCTATATCCTGATACTGTCTGGTGCAATAGTATTTTTGAAGACCACCTTAGCCCTGACTGTGGCATCTCTCACTGTTGTGATTGATTTTGCATGACTAGTTAACTTGGTTCTCATATTATCCAAAGTTAACTTATTATCGAAGATATTGTCCACAGAAGCCATTGAGAACACTTTCTCCTCAAATTCCTTTCGGATCATACCTTCAAATTCATGAATCATTTCTTCTGCTGAAATGAATTGGTTGTCTTGAGAGGTAAGTCTACAAGGCAACTCCTCCAATTTGTGCAACAGATTGATATCACTTTGTTCACTAGCATCCTTAAAAGATTCGAGGTCGTTGATCAATTCCTTAAGTACCCAGATCTTATATATCAATGATTCTTTAGTTTCAATATAAGAATCTCTATCGACAATGATGTCGAATGATACTAGGGTACATATTTTTAGCCCCTTCATCTCTATCCATTTGCTAAGATATTTATTTCTGCTTTTAATATCCTGAAAAATAATATTGATAAGATCATCTAATTTTATTCTCACTTTCCTCATTTTACCCATCTACTCAGACAACTCTGTGAACAAGGAAATCCCCTGTGCATGCATCTTATCCAAGTAGTCTTCAAGTACCTTTCCCTTTAGATAAGTCTTTTTTACTTTCTAAATCATAGGATTGTCTATGGAGAAAGCCTCTGGAGTTACCACTTTTGGGGCAAAAATGAATCTCCTTATCACTATGGTCAATTATTCCACCATTGCTTTACAATGATCTTTCATTTGTCTTTCTCTATCAAATTTTTGAACCATAATATCCATCACGGATTACAAATCACTCTTAGCACCCTCATGATTTATCTTCCCTAACTCAACTCGAGAGATAGAGTAGTTGCTCATATCAAAATTTTCAAGAGTTGTATCCTGTGGAGGTTTGGGTATTTCTAAAAACTTGTGCCCCTTATCTCCGATCATCTTTGAAAGAATCTTTGGCTTCTTGGGGTCTTATATTTCACTGGCACTATTTTACTAAAGTCAAATTCATCTTCAGAGATGGCCTATTTTTTCCTTTTCAGTGTAAAAGTTGACAACCAAGGTGGGAGAGCAGAAGCACTTACATTAGCAACACTCCCTATAGTTGGCATCATTAGGGTAACACCTGCACTACTAGTGAAGACAATGGGCATAGTATCAGTTAAAACCACACCTGATACTAAATGATCGAGGGTAGAACTATCTCTGATGTTAAAATATGGAGATGACAAACTGGGGATGGATCCTGATGAACGAAGAACATCTCTAAAAGCACTTTGAGGATCACCAAAAATAATTTTAAAATGAGAGGCAGCTCTAAAAGAGGGAATACTGATGGAAGAAATAGGTGAAGGAGTTGCACTAGGTGAGTGGGGTAGAGAAGAAGAAATTCATGCATCTGGTTGCGCACCTTCTTATGGAGATAGAGTTTTCATTCCCTATTGACTCATAGGCCTGTCATCAGTTTCCATTTGTTCTATCACTGGATCTTCAACGCTTTGTTTCTCAACCCCCATATCTATTGTTTATGGCTCTTTCTCTGTAAATTTTGATTTTTTTGATACAAAAATGATCTTAGGCTTATGGGGCCTAGAAGGAGAAGGAAACACACTTTTATTCTTCATCCAATTTTTTGTTCTCCTCCTTGTTTTCTCTTGAAATTTGGCCTCTAATCCCGTGATGAACTCTTTTAAGGTGATTCCGTTATTTGCTAACCAATCATTAGTGTTTGCCAATATTGGTTTGAATTTCATCCTCAAGGAGGTCAACTCTTTTTGAGACCATTGGATCAGGGGAAGAGGAGCATTGGTGACTTGTTCAACATGATATCTACTATTTATCAAGTCCCTATCATCTACTAGATTTGTAGGGATGTCTGTGAGCCGTAGATATTCTATTTGTTCAAGAGATAGTCTACTGTAGTCCATCTTCCTGATATCTTCTAGAGTCCTTAAATTGATCTAGATGTCTTCGATCATGGGTTCATGGAACTGGGTCTTCCTCCTGATCATGTCTTTCACACCTCTGTAGTCAAAATTGGGCCTCTTTTTGAAATACTTCATGGTTACAAGTTGCATTTCGGTCTTCATTGCCCTTACTTTTGTAGCATTCAATACTAAGTACCTGCTAATTTCAATTGGGAACCTGAAACTGGGTTTCTTGAGTTTCATATGTTTATTGTGCACGACAATAATTTGCCTACACATCTCCATCAGGACCAATTTATTTGAGGAAAATCTTGGGAGCATAAAAGGGTAACCTTGGAAAAATCCAACCCACAGATAACAAAAAGAAGGGAACTACAAGAACATACACTTGAAGTCATTCACAATAGTCAAGGCTTCGTCTGACACTCTTTTCTATTCTAATTGAGGGTCAAAAAGATACAAAAATACCACGAATAAAGTATCATTTACCCTCCTAAAATGATGGATTAAACCCTTCAATGTCAACTAAGGGTAATATTGATATATCGGGGTCATTTTTCTGTCTCCCTCTGATGTTAGACCTAGAAAGGTTCTCATTGAAGCTGCAATGTATACCAAGTATGAAGTCATTTAGAACTTTGAGTTAGTAGACACCTTTGTCAATTGCTCATGCAGAGTATTACTGAATTGTTCACCCCAAAAAATGACTTGTTTACCCTAGAGGATTATCTTAATGAAGGGATACATCCATTCATGAAATTGAAAGGAAGAGGGTAAACCTCGTACTCTACTGAGAAGAGTAATCAAGTCACCAACCTCTTCAATAAAATCGCTCCTTGGAAAGTTTTGTGGCCATCTGTACAAGTTTGCTCTGGGAGTTTTGAGCCATCTATTGTCGATCACCTTCTTTGCCTTCTCAGGATCTTTATCATATTCCTTTTATATTTCAATGAAGTCGATCTTAAACACTTTAGTATTAGGAGGGCACATGAACACTTTATCGATGAACTCAGTGTCTAGTCAAATTACTATGTTGCCACTAGCATCTACCACAACCCCGGTATCTTTATTATAGAATTGGGCACACTGGAGAATGAACTATGTGTGATGAGCCACCATAGGAAAAGAGAAGACCAAATGAATATTTCTCTCAATTATCCTCTTCATTTGAGAGCTAAGATTGTTTGCTTTGGTTCTCTCTATGAACTCAGCCATATCTACATGCCTGATCTCTGTATCTCTAATGTCATCGACATTAGAAGTAATTGAGGTGATTATAAAAACACCTTGATACTAGTAATTCATCATCTCCAACTTCTTCGAAGAAACCTTAGTCATTAAGATGAGTCTTTATCGAAAGTAGATTGATGAAGAAGGATCTTGAAGAGAAACTGTGATAAGAATCATGATCATGAAATTAGGAGAAATATTGGCAATCTAGGAAAATTGCATGTTAGATGATCATGACATGGGAAATGCGCTTGAAAAGGCTAAGGTGCGAGTAGGCTAGGAAGTGAAAGGGAAGTGGGCTTGAAAGAAAAAATGATAAAAACAAAAAAAAATCTTAGAGTTAGGTTTTTGGAGAGAAAGCATGCAAGGGAAACAAAAATTTGTGCCCTTGCATGTTGAAAAAGGTATTTGTGCATAGGTAGAAAAAATTGTTGCTTATGCATGTTGAGGAAGGAAGGATGCATCGGCAGTGATTTTCACTGCTGATGCATGTGAAAATAAAGGGATATCATGTAAGGGTGGCAAAAATTGCCACCCCTACATGAAAAAGTGAATGGTGTGAGATCTATAAGGGTGGTAATTTTTTTTGCCCTTGTACTGGTTGATAGGTCCTATGTATAGGCAGTGAAAATCGTCACCCTTACACATTGAGAAGTCAAGGGTTTGTGCATCAGTGGAAAATTTCACCACCTTTGCACAAGTTGGTATTTTCGTGTAAAGGTGGTGAAAATTGCCGCCCTTACATGAACTAGCAAGAGAGGAAAATGTGTGAGGGCAGTGATTTTTGCTGCCCTTACACGAGGAAGAACAATAGTAAGGGATTCATAAGGGTGGTGGAATTCACCACATTTACACATGATTAGAAAGTCACATGTAAGGGTGGCAAAATTTGCCACCATGACATGGGTTAAATGGCTGACAGTTGTAAGGAGGGGAAGAGGGTTAAGGCATGGTTGGATCGCCTCCACTAGGAAAAGAGGAGGAAGGGGAAGAAGACAAAAACCTACACCTAGAAGGAAAAGAGAAAAAATAATGTGGAGAAGAGAAAAAAAGCAAAAACAAAACAAAAATTGAAATAAGAAGAATAAAAATGTGAAACCCTACCTGATAATCACAATACAATGCTCGAATCTAAGAAAAATTTGACTGCACTTGCTTACTTGATCATCCAGATGCAGGGAGGAGGAGATGCAAAGAGGAATGGAACAAAATGAGGCAAGAAGGGATTAAATGGGGCAAAAATTGACCCTAACCACTCAGGGTATGCGACCATAAATGTTGTGCACAAAATTTGAGACTATGCAGGGCAGCAAAATTTGCCACCTCTGCATGGGAGGTTTAAAAAAAAGGGATGCAAGGGCGGTAAATTTTGTCGCTCCAACATGGAATAAATCAGAAAAATGCAAGGGCCGTGATTTTCACTGCTCCTGCACAAAGGATGTAAGGTCAAAAAAATCACCAGGTTTGCACGAGAAACTTAAAACCACATGTAATGGTAGCAAAAATTGTTGCCCCTGCATGTAAACTCAAGAAAACACCTAACTTGAAAAGAGGTAAAATTTTTCATATGATTATGTCAAGATCATAATGATTTTTACATTTTTTTGGGAAAACGTAACAAGGGAACGTCACAAAGTTTTAACAATGCCAGTTGAGCAAACACGAGATCAAGAAAAACTTGCCTCAAAAGACTAACTTAGAGTGAAAAATATGAAACAGACAAGTTTCGTAGGGGTTGTTCTAAAAATGAGCATAGCTAATTTTGGAAACAATAGCTAGCTCCTATTGGGGAACTTTCATTGATCAAACCAATCAACGGGAGTAGAAACCAGTCTCTAAGTGCCTTCATCCAAGCCATTGGGCTACGAAGTCAAGGCAAGAAAGGAAAAAACATGAAAAACAAAAAGAAAATAAATAATGCAAAAACTATATAAATGTATAAGTGAACTCATTTAATACTTCAAGGATTGAAGTGTTTCAATTGTTGCCCACTGTGAGGCAGTGAGAATGGCACTCCATCTTGATACTCCAGCAAGAAGCTATTTTCACTACAGACCTAATGAATGGTAAATGGACCTCTCCACAAAGAATCAAATTTGTCATGCATTCCTTTTCATTCTCTTCTCTTGTCCCACAACAAGACTTGATCTCCAATCTAAAAATCACGTATCTTTGCCCTCTTGTCAAAGAGTGTATTTACCTAATTTTAATGTGCATTAATCTGGTTGACTACCATGGTTTGTTGCTCATCTAATTCAGTCAGGCACATGATTCTTTTATCAATATAATTTTTGAAGGTTGAATCTTCGATTGCCTTTGCCAACCTGAGCATTTGTAGTTCCAGGGTAATTGGTATCTCTACATTCAAACCATACAGAAGTAGGAATGGTGACATGTCTATTTCCCTCTTGAGTGTAATCTTATCTACCCACAAAGCATCAAATAATGGTTTATGCCAAGTCCTATGATTATCATCTACCAGTTTTCTAATAATAGTAACCAGATTTTTGTTGCTTGATTTTGCTTGGCCATTCCCTTGTGGAAAATAATCAAAAGTGTGGGAGAGGGTAATTCTACAATAAAAGAAAAACTAGGTAATCTCATGAGAAGAGAAATAGGCTACATTATCTATTACAATCTTAGTTGGAACCTCAACTAAGAAATAATATTTTCCTTAAGAAAATTACATACCACTTCTGAAGTAGCTTGCTTATTTGGAATGGCTTCCACCCATTTGGTAAAATAGTCAGTCACGATGAGAACATAGTCGTGTCCAGCACTTGAGGATGGGTTCACTGCGCCATTGAAATCAATACCCCATTGTTGGAAATTTTCTTCAATTACCACTGGCTTGAGGGGTAGTGCGGCCAATTTAAGTTTCTCGATGCACTACTAACATAATTCACACCTACGCACCTATTTGTGAACATCTTGAAATAGTGTAGGCTAATAGTATCTTGCTCGTAGAATTTTATGATCCGTCATTGGTCTAAAAAATGTCCTCCATAGGCCATATTATGGAAGGACTCCAAAATTTTACCTTTTTGTGCCTTATCGATGCAGTGAAAAAATACCTCATCAAGGCTTCTCTTATACAAACATTGTCCCACAAGACATAGTTATCAGCCTTTAACTTAAAATTCCTTTTTTTTTGTAGGATAGATGGGTGTGACACTCACCATAAGTAAGAAAATGAGTAATATTGGAATACCACTCATCATTAGTAGCGACGAAGAGGACCATAAGCACATCTTCGACCTATGTTTCTTCATTTTCCATTTCCTTGGGGATATTATCAGTAATCAACTGGCAGAGCCCCTTTCCCTGCACAAGATTGGTAGGTTTGATATCAAGATCAAACTCCTAAATTTTGGCAATCCAATTGCCCCTTTTAGTACCAAACTCCTATTGAGTTAGAATGGACTTCACCGTTGTATCGGGCACCAAAACAACAATATGTGAATTTAGGATATAAAATT
The DNA here is from genome assembly GCA_037957365.1 of Torreya grandis. Lineage (NCBI taxonomy): Eukaryota > Viridiplantae > Streptophyta > Pinopsida > Cupressales > Taxaceae > Torreya > Torreya grandis. Next base: position 2,440,961 of record JARHVA010001426.1, on the reverse strand, counting down.
TGAAATGCTTTACCACCTTAACCATGGCATAAGCATGTTTCTCCATATTTGAATATTTTAATTCATGATCTTTGAGAGGACAACTCATAAATGATATGGGATATTCCACACCTTCTTTGTTTTACTGAACCAAAATAGCTGAAAGTGTATGCTCAGAAGCATAGCTATATATTATGAAGTCTTTGGTGTAATCTAGACAAACCAGAATTGGTGCATGGGCAATCACTTTTTTGATGTCTTCAAATGTTGACTTGCCTTCTGCAGTCCATCAGAAAGTAGCTTTGCCTTTCATCATGTCCACAATGTGGCGAGTCTTCTCTACAAATGCCAAAATGAATCTTCGTAGAAAATTCACCTTTCTAAAGAAAGAATGAATTGTAGTCTTACTAGAAGGAAGAGCAAGACTTTGGATAGATTTGACTCTTTTTGAGTCAATTTTTATACCTTCTCAGGATACAGTGTGATTGAGAAGTTTACCTTCTGTAACCCCAAAAATTGACTTCTTGGGATTAAGAGAAATACCATTTTACCGACAGCGTTCTAACACTTGTAGATAATGTAGATGATCAGGATGATGTTTGGAAAAAAGGGTCAAGTCATCAAGATATACCACAATGAACTTTCCCATTTTGTCTCTGAAAGTAAGATCCATTGCTCTTTGAAAGGTAGCGCCAGCATTAATCAAATCGAAAGGCATTCTATGATATGAAAAAGTGCCTCAAGGCATGGTGAAAGCAGTCTTATGTTGATCTGCTTCATTGACTTCTATTTGATTGTACGTAAAAAAATCATCTAGCATTGATAACATTTTTGAACTAGTCACTGTTTGCAAAACTTGGTCCATGATGGGCAGAGGGTAGTTATCTTTTAAATAAGATTGATTCAGGTTTCTGAAATCGACACAGATACAAATTTTCCCATTCTTTTTTCTTATAAGAACTATGTTAGCAATCTAAGTGGAATGATGGATTGAAAAAATAATTCTTGCATTTAACATTTTTTGGATCTCAAAAAAGATAGTACTTGATATTTTGGAATTGTATTGCCTTTGTTTTTGCTTGTAAGGCAATGACCCAACCTTAAGATTAATTTTATGTTGGATTTCCTCAAGTCTGAGAGATTTAAAATTATCATAAGAATATGCCAAAACATCAATGTATTGGTGAATAAGAGCAACGAATTTGGGCTTTTCATCAAAAGTGCAGCAGTTTCTAATGTTGACCATTTTGGGATTCTCTTCTGTACTCAAATTTCTTTGATCGAACTCCTTGGAGGAACTTGAATCCACTTATCGTTGCTTGACATATCTATCCTGCTTATCAAATAATTTCTCAAGAGAAACTAAACCTTTTGGAATTTTATTTCCCTTGAGTTGAAGGAACTCTTCACCAGTTTGAGAGTTTACTTCGGGAACTAATTACCATGGTGGGGATTCACTTCTTTCAAAATAAAGATCTTCAAAGCTGTCCATCTTTTTCAAAAAAGTAATGATTTGATTGTCACCATTGAACACTTGCCAATGGTTAGAATTATCGGGTACACTTGGTCGAAAGACCAGCTTGATAGTGTACTTGTCTCCTTCAAAGTCTTTATGGGAATCATGAGGGTCATGGAGATAGCCAATGAATCTGCATGGTCATTGCATTCTCTCGGCACAGGCAAAATATTGAAAGCATCAAAACTTTCAATACAATCCCATACAAGATTGCAATAATGTCGCAATCTTTTATTTTTTGTTTGGTATAGATTTCTTACCTGATAAACTACCAGTTCAGCATCTCTAAGAGTGTGAAGAACCTTAATACCTTTAGCATGAATAGCTTTCAATCCAAGCAACAAGGACTCATACTCAGTAGTGTTATTGGTGTTATTGAACTATAGCTTATATGAATAAAGAAAATTTTCTCCTTGAGGGGAGATCAAAACAATTCTGGCTCTAGAACCGGTAGAAGAACAACTGCCATCAAATTCTAAAATTCAAACATTATCAGAATTTGATCTTTTCAAAAACTTCTCTTCATTATTTAGGGAAGATTCTTGGCTGTTTGAACTTTGATTTAACAATTCTTCTGACTTTGCATCTGAATTTTTTGAATTGTCACTAAAAAGACTTTCATCTGATGAGATGAAAACATCTTCATTAGTGAGGAAATAATTACCCATTCCTGATGATTCAAATAAAATTTGGGCTTCAAGATCTGATGTTTGGGTGACTATATATTTCAACTCTTTCTCAGGAAGCAATTTCTTCATAACACCTTTAACGGGTATCCTTACTTCAGATAGATCCATATTCAATTCTTTGCCTACATCTTAGCAAAAATTGTGCCCAAGCAAAATGCCATAAGAGGCTGGAACATCAGCCACTAAGACCGTCATTTTGATTCTCTTCTCTGGAAAAGTTGTAAAAGCAAATTAGGCATCTTTGATTTGGCTCAGGAGTGGGACTTACTTATTTTCCATGGAGAAACATCTCCCGAAAGTCTTAGTCAAAGTAAGACCAAGAGAATCTGCTACCTTGGCAGGCATAACATTATTAGAAGCTCCAGAGTCTATTATGTAATTACTCAATTTATGACCATTTATCAATAGGGAAATATTAAAAGGTTCTATTTTCCTAGGGGCAGCAAGGGGAGTAGCGACAAGATTATTCTGGGTGGATTGTTGGGAAATAAACTGGAAGCACACAATTTGATTACCAAACCAAGCAACTTAATATGCGGAAATTAACCAGATTCACCAAGTAACTAGAATTCAGAATAACACATGATATGAGAGACAATACACAAATTGTATTAACACTTTATACAGAAAAGAATACAATAAAGAAGATGCCACTTCTTCTCCACCACCTTACAGAGGTTTCCCACACCTCAAGTGAACAGTAATTCTTCTCCCCAAAGCTCTCCCTCTCACAGGTCCCAACACCCAACTCAAATACGGAGTTGGTGTTCACCTCCCGTGCTCCACGCACTCCACAAGCACTCCACGTGCTCCACAAGTACTCAAGGTACTTCAAGTAGATCTCCCATGAATCTGCAACAACCTGCAATTCAACAGACCATACTTATGGAAGGAACTCCCTTGCCTTCCTCTTGCTCTATCTGAGTACACACCTGTACTCCAAGTAGATCCTGCCTGATACTGCTCCCTGTTGTGTTGCTGTCTATATGACCTTGCACACCTGAAAATCAAACAACAGTTCTGCTCACCTGTGAACCTCGACCTTGCACACACATACACCTGCAGATCAACGATCTTACTTACCATGTAGATCTCCTATATAGGCCATACAACTGTGACCAAGATCCTACACTCTTGAAGAACCCAGCTGGCTCTCCAATCCAGCACCAACACACCTGGTACTGAGGCACTAGGAGGAACGCACCATTGCTCTACCTCACACACAGAAGGAGATTATAATTATGCTCTCTTACTCCCTAGCACACTTTTCCAATACAACCATGAGTCTATTATATAGATCTCATCCAAACAATAATTAGACATCTAATTACAATAATTAGATCCGCAGCTCTCAGTCTATAATTAGCCCTGATCATGCAAACACTTGGTTCGTTAGCTAACTACCCGTAATTAGCTCGTAGTCGAACCACACAGGCGACCGACGTCGGTCCCTGTCTGCCTGGGGTCGCCGACGCCAGCCGATCAATGACTGACATCGGTTGCTTCCTTGTCTAATACTGCCGACGTCGGTTGGCCAAACCAAACGCCAGTCTCCGTGACACTCAGCAACTCATCCTGCAACCTCCTCCATGTCTGCATCAGTGAAGCTTTTAGCTCCACAACCTAACAATCTCCCACTTGGAGATAAACAGCTGCACTGTACCTTTACCTATACTCCGTCTAATCTATTTCCTGGTTTGTATCCTTCTTCAAGCTCCCACCTGAAGACAACCCACCACACACCCTGTGATGTACCACCTATCATCCGAGTACCCTGCCACATCCGAGCCTACAAACACATGTAGTGAAGTCCTGACCCTGCATAGCATGAATCCCTGCTGCCGGTCCCTCTCAAGTACCTGAGAATCCACTTCCCCGAATTGGCTCCTAACTCTCTGACAGCTCCCACTGCATGGGAATACTTAGGTCTATACCAGACCTCATGTGATTTCGGACACTGTACCTGTCCAGCCCTTAGTGTGCTCCGGTTCAGCATCTCAAACCTCGCCAACACCTGATTCACATCAGCTCCCACTCGAGACAAAATCAACCTGTGATCTCCATGCCTCCCATGTCAAAGAATTCCGCTGCTCCAAACTCCTCATGACATGCCACTGAACTAATCTTACCCTTAGCTCATCAAAACCCTGTATGTACAAACCTGCTAGCTAGCAAATATACCATCCACATATAGCAACAGAATGATGTTGCAATCACCATCCCCCTTGTAAGTCAAATCACAGTAGTTACCCTGACATTGACTGAAGCCATGCTCCGTCCTCCACCTGTCAAAACCTGTACCACTGTCCTACAGCTCCACAAGACCATATAACCTGGTCTTCCGTCTCATGTATCCATTCTCTCTATTCTTCTACTAAGGTATCCATTCGTCTCTGTGCTTTCATACCTGCTGGCAACCCTACCAAAACACACCTGTTTGGTTCTCCTCCAAGGAATCACATCCTCATCCATGCCAAGCTCACACCTATTTCCTGGATCCTTCCTGCTATAAAATCAACAACAAGTATGAAGAAGAGGAACACAAATTTGAGGGCCTACTTACGCCTTCAATCCTCCATATGGGTGTTTGAGACTCCTTGACAACATGCTGTCCACCCAAAATTTGTTACAGTGACCGACCTCGGTCACTCCACAGTCTGCATCCGACCGACGTCGGTTCCATGCGTCTGTACCTGACTACCAACCTGCCAGCACTAGTGTCCCTACTGCCAACGTCGATCCTCTGACCGACATCGGTCTTACATACTGCCGACGTCGATCTCCTGACTGACGTCAGTCTTACCCTACCCGACATCGCCGGCTTCGGTCTACACATGACCGACATCGGCACCTGTCTGTTCGACGCTGGTTCCTCCTGACCGACATCGGTACCTGTGTTCACCTGTGAGTGATGACTTTTTACCCGCGAGCTTCTTTGAATCAAAACCCATGTCCAAACTGCCCTGCTCAGAAGTATCCAGCCACATCCACTGGGTTCTGTCTGCCATCTCCTCCATAAACACCAAAGCTTTCCAGTTCTTAAGCCTGTCAAATATATCTGTCTTCCGCTTAAGAACATGCATCTCCTTCCTGCTCATGTGACCAAGCCTACGAAGCCACGTCTCCGCAACAAAAGAAGAATCAGTAATATAAACAAGTAGATAAAGGATACCTATTTTCTTACCACCAGCTAATTCAAGTGCATTCGCTGTGAGAGTTCTTGTGCATCTCTCATCACCCAATCTTTCTGAAGAAATTAGCCATATCTCCAAACCTGGGACCTGCATGACCTTCATCAACACCTGTGTGTTGGCCGCCTACAATTTCAGCTTCACTTCCCTTTTGCCAATTCTTTGGCAAGGCTTACCAGCTCCTCTACCTAGGGCTGCATGGAAAGAGGCAACCGAATCTTTTATCCAAGATTCAACTTTATCCAAGAAACTTCCAAGAACATCCTATGAAATAACACCTGCAACATCTGCTTCTTCAGTTTCTTCATGCTGATCTGCTACCAACCAACAATAATCTTTTACCTGCTCTTTCTTTCCATAGGACCGTGAGTGACCATCTGTGCTTTTCAACTCCTCCATTCTTAGCTTACTTTGATCTGCTGTTGCTCTACTCCCACTCGATCAGAAACCCCTGAGAGTGCCCTGTAACCAAACACAAAACCTGCTTCCTCCAACCTTAGCTCTGATACCACTTGTTGGGAAATAAACCAGAAGCACACAATTTGATTACCAAACCAAGCAACTTAATATGCGGAAATTAACCAGATTCACCAAGTAACTAGAATTCAGAATAACACATGATATGAGAGACAATACACAAATTGTATTAACACTTTATACAGAAAAGAATACAATAAAGAAGATGCCACTTCTTCTCCACCACCTTACAGAGGTTTCCCACACCTCAAGTGAACAGTAATTCTTCTCCCCAAAGCTCTCCCTCTCACAGGTCCCAACACCCAACTCAAATACGGAGTTGGTGTTCACCTCCCGTGCTCCACGCACAACACAAGTGCTCCACGCACTCCACAAGCACTCCACGTGCTCCACAAGTACTCAAGGTACTTTAAGTAGATCTCCCATGAATCTGCAACAACCTGCAATTCAACAGACCATACTTATGGAAGGAACTCCCTTGCCTTCCTCTTGCTCTATCCGAGTACACACCTGTACTCCAAGTAGATCCTGCCTGATACTGCTCCCTATTGTGTTGCTGTCTATATGACCTTGCACACCTGCAAATCAAACAACGGTTTTGCTCACCTGTGAACCTCGACCTTGCACACACATACACCTGCAGATCAACAATCTTACTTACCATGTAGATCTCCTATATAGGCCATACAACTGTGACCAAGATCCTACACTCTTGAAGAACCCAGCTAGCTCTCCAATCCAGCACCAACACACCTGGTACTGAGGCACTAGGAGGAACGCACCATTGCTCTACCTCACACACAGAAGGAGCTTATAATTATGCTCTCTTACTCCCTAGCACACTTTTCCAATACAACCATGAGTCTATTATATAGATCTCATCCAAACAATAATTAGACATCTAATTACAATAATTAGATCCGCAGCTCTCAGTCTATAATTAGCCCTGATCATGCAAACACTTGGTTCGTTAGCTAACTGCCCGTAATTAGCTCGCAGTCGAACCACACAGGCGACCGACGTCGGTCCCTGTCCGCCTGGGGTCACCGACGCCGGCCGATCAATGACCGACATCGGTTGCTTCCTTGTCTAATACTGCCGACGTCGGTTGGCCAAACCAAACGCCAGTCTCCGTGACACTCAGCAACTCATCCTGCAACCTCCTCCATGTCTGCATCAGTGAAGCTTTTAGCTCCACAACCTAACATGGATTTGTTCTTAGAAGAATCATGAGTCACCTTTGGAAAATCTTGTCTTATAGGGGCAGTTTTACTTTTTACATATTCGGCCAGCCTATCAAACTGTTCAAGATTGGCTCACAAGTACTCAATCTCAGTCATTTGAATCTTGATCTTTTTAGCATGATCAATTATATCAAATAATTGAAATGAGATAGAGACAGAGGGAGGAAGCCTGTCATCCTGATCTTTAGTGGGTGTGGCACTAGTCTGAGAGATAGAAGTAGAAGGTACAAGATGGTTTGAGGTACTTACTTTCTTATTAATCACTGGGTCCTTTGATTAGAAAGGCAGTGAAGTCCCTCATTTAGCAGTGGAAACTACTAGTTGAGGTTTTTCTCTTACTTTTTCTTTATCAACTTGTTGAGCTGACTAGTTCTGGGACCTGGTAAAAATAGTGTACGATCCATAAAATACTTATCCCTCACTTTTAGCTTCATTTTGATAATTTAGGAAACCAATATTGGAGTCGCTAGATAATTCTTATTCTTATTATACAAAGAGATTAGCATCATCTTCTTGGTCCAACTTAGGTTGGAATGAGAAATCATGCTTAGCTTCAAGGTAACCAACTACTGAATTAGCAAGTTATGCTTCAATGGCAAGCTTCCTGTGTGGGGGAGGCAGGTGATTTGGTTATCCTTGATTTCTAGTAGAATTGTCTTGATATGACTGAATGGGAAACATCCTTCTTGGCATATCTTGATAAGGAGGAGTAGACATACCTTGGGCCATTTGTCTTTTCAAGGCTAGCAGTTCATTCGTCAACTTTTGTACCATAAAATCTATGGTGCTCATGGAAGAACTTTCAGCAGATGAAGAAAATTTATTTTTATTGGAATCTTTTCTGATCTTACCTGCTAGGATAAGATCATCTTCCACCTCGGTATCCAAATTTTGGGCTATAGAAAGATCCATAGGATCAGCCCGTCTCAATAGAAAACTCACTTCAAGAAGTTAAGAGTTGATGAAAAAGCACTTGAGATTCTCTAACATTGGCTGAGTAATCATAGGAATTTAGTTCCTCAGCTTATTGAATTTAATAATGAATTCTTGCATGGGCTCATGAGGTTCCTTATTCATTTACGTAAGCTGAGACAACAAGGCATGTGCATCTTTAGCAGGTTTGAACCTGGCCTCAAACTTAGCCTTGAACGTATTCTAGTCAGTTATAGTTTGAGCTTGAAGGTGGTAAAACCAGTCCATGGCAGTGCCTTGCAAAGTTTCTACAAATAGTCTCACCGCTATATCTTCGTATTCCACACCTATAACACCACATGCTATGGAGAAGGCAACAATATGCTCATCAGGATGAACCTTCCCATTTCCATAAAATTTAATAAAATTCTTTCTTAAACTATGAGGTAGTTCATGTAAAGGTGAGGCTAAATTGAGAGGACAAAAAGAGTTACCCCAAGGACCTTAGATTGCCATGATATGTCTATTAAATGGAGGTATAACAAATCTTAGTGGGGTCAGTATAGACAAAACCCTAGTAATATTAAGACTAGAGGCTTCATTTGGTATTGGAGATCTGACGTTGGTAGGAGGGAAACTCCTAACACGCTAAAGACGAGATGGTGAAGGAGAGATCTTAAAATTATTTTGCCACACAAACTCGAATGTGAGATCAACAATACCTTGAGCTCTTTGGCTTTGTGTGTACGGTGGATCTACTAGAGTGAAAAACTAAACAAGTACTAAAAATGCTTCAATTTGAAGCTTGAGGCTTCAAAGTGCACGTTCATATTCCCAACGGAGTCACCAAAAGCTGTTGGGTGAATATTTTGTCGTCAAGCAACTAACAAAAAAATGGGTATATCAACCACAGTACAAGGAGATTTATACGGCAAAAAGTGTGGGTTTATCACATCATAATGAGATAAATCTCTCCTCTAATTAAGTGGAGGTTCCCTATAACCTACTTAGATATTAATATGAACTGAAAATAGACTCAATGGTGAGATTACTCCATCCATCTCTCTTTTTTTAGAGATAATGTTTACAAGGCAAAAGAGAAATCCTAGTTGAAGACTGAAAGCATTTCTCTTCTTTCAAAAATGATGTTCTGCAAATACCAAAAAATCTTCTTAGATAGTAACTAGATCTACGAGAAACCCATGAAAGCACAAAGTCTTTCATTGCTCCCCTTACTGATTTGAAATGTACGTAATAGTAGAGTGAAGTGCATCTCAAAGTCTTCACCTAAAACTATAATAGAGTATAAAATCACAAAGGATAAAAGCATTTCAAAACCTTTCTAATATCCTTCCCGCTAAAACATGGAAAACATGAACTAAAAGAAATTATAGCAGCTCAAAGTCTTTATAATTAACTTCAGAACATCTTCAGATAATTTCCACACGCACTTTGCTTATTTAATCAAATAGATGGGAGATTATCAGGAAAAAGAACATAAGAATGGTCTCTTAAATAATACAAATTATTCCAACACAAAGTCTGAAAGTAACCTGCTTCTCATTCATTCAAGAAAATATGATTTACAATCTAAGATCAAAGTCTCAAGAAGCATCTCAATTTGGCAGAGTTTTTGCTCTCAATTATCAAAAAATATCTTATACAAAAGAGGCTCCCTTTATATATATAGAGAAAAACCTTCAAAATTGAGAAAAGACTTAAATATTAAAACCTGGTCAAAGATGACTCTACGTTGACTTTGGGACTTTTCTAGATTTTTACATGTAATTACACATAACAAAAGTACATGTGAAAATGTCCCAAGTCAATTACAAAGTGCATGAGAAAAATAGAGAAGAAAGCATAGAAGAACAGTTCAATTTTGTTGCCAGCCTTTTTTAAATGAGCATCGTACATGGCAATAGCTGCCTGTATTCTAATACTATTTAGTGCAATAGTATTTTTGAAGACCACCTTAGCCCTGACTATGGAATCTCTCACTGCTGTGATTGATTTTTCATGACTAGTTAACCTGGTTCTCAGATTGTCCAAAGTTAACTGATTATCTAAGATATTGTCCACAGAAGCCATTGAGAATGTTTTCTCCTTGAATTCTTTTCAGACTATACCTTCAAACTCTTGAATCATTTCTTCTGCTAAAATGAATTGGTTGTCTTGAGAGGTAAGTCTGCAAGGCAACTCCTTCAATTTGTGTAACAAACTGATATCGCTTTGTTCACTAGCGTCTTTAGAAGATTTGAGGTTACTGATCAATTCCTTAAGTATTTATATCCTATATATCAATGATTCATTAGTTTTAATATAATAATCTCTATCTTCAATGATGTCGATTGATACTAGGGTACGTATTTTTAGCCCCTTCATCTCTGTCCATTTGCTAAGATATGTATCTGTGCTTTCAATATCATGAGAAATTATATTGATAAGATCATCTAATTCTATTCTCACTTTTCTCATTTTACCCATCTTCTCAGACAACTCTATGAATAAGGAAATCCCTTGTGCATGCATCTTATTCAAGTAGTCTTCAAGTACCTTTCCCTTTAGATAAGTCTTTTCTGCTTTCTGAATCACAGGATCATCTATGGAAAAAACCTCTGGAGTTATCGCTTCTAGGGCAAAAGTGAATCTCCTTATCACTGCGGTCAATTGTTCCACCATTGCTTTATAATGATCTTTCATTTCTCTTTCTCTATCAAATTTCTGAACCATAATATCCATCATGGATTGCAAATCACTCTTAGCGCTCTCATGAGTTATCTTCCCTAACTCAACCCAAGAGATAGAGTAGCTGCTCATATCAAAATTTTCAAGAGTCACATCTTGTGGAGGTTTGGCTCTTTCTATAAACTTGTGCCCCTTATCTCTGATCATCTTTGAAAGGATCTTTGGCTTCTTGGGGGTCTTATCTTTCACTAGCACCATTTTACTAAAGTCAAATTCATTTGGAGAGATGGCTTTTTTTCCTTTTAGGCATAAAAGTTGACAACCAAGGTGGGAGAGAAAAACCACTTACATTAGCAACAGTCCCTGTAGTTGGCATCACTGAGGTAGCACCTGCACTACTGGTGAAGACAATGGGCGTAATATCAATTAAAACCACACCTGATGATGAATGAACGAGGGTAGAACTATCTTTGATGTTAAAAGATGGAGATGACAAATTGGGGATGGATCCTGATGAACGAAGAACATCTCTAGAAGCACTTTGAGGATCGCCAAAAATAGTTTTAGAAGGAGAGGCAGCTCCAGAAGAGGGAATACTAATGGGAGAAATAGGCGAAGGAGTTGCACCAGGTGAGTGGGGTAGAGAAGAAGAAATTCATGCATCTAGCTGCGCACCTTCTTACGGAGATAGATTTTTCATTCCATGTTGACCCGCAGGCCTATCATCAATTTTCATCTATTCTACCACTGGCTCTTTGGTGCTTTGTTTCTCAACCCCCATATCTATCATTTCTGGCTCTTTCTCTGTAACTTTTGATTTCTTCGATACAAAAATGATCCTAGGCTTATGGGGCCTAGAAGGAGAAGGAACATCACTTTTTTTCTTCATCTAATTTTCTACTCTCCTCTTTGTTTTCTCTTGAAATTTGGCCTCTGATCCCATGATAAAATCTTTTAAGGTGATTACCTTATTTTCTAACCAATCACTGGTGTTTGCCAATATTGGTTCGAATCTCATCCTCAAGGAGGTCAACTCTTTTTGAGACCATTGGATTGGGGGAAGAGGAGCATTAGTGACTTGTTCAGCATGATATCTACTATTTATCAGGTCCCCATCATCTACTAGATTTGTAGGGATATCTGTGAGCCCTAGATATTCTATTTATTCAAGAGATAGTCTATTGTAGTCTATCTTCCTGATATCTTCTGTTGTCCTCAAATCGACCCAGACATCTTCGATCATGGGTTCATGGAACTGGGTCTTCCTGTTGATCATGTCTTTCACACCTCTGTAGTCAAAATTGGGCCTCTTTTTGAAATGCTTCATGGTTACAAGTTGAATTTCAGTCTCCATTGCCCTTGCTTTTATAGCAGTCAATACCGAGTACCTACCAATTTCAATTGGGAATCTAAAACTGAGTTTCTTGAGTTCCATCTATTTATTGTGCACGATAATAATTTGCCTACACAGCTCCACCAGAACCAATTTATCTGAGAGAAATATTGGGAGCATATAAGGGTAACCTTGGAAAAAGCCAACCCATAGATAACAAAAAGAAGGGAACTGCAAGAATATACACCCGAAGTCATTCACAATAGTCCAGGGTTCGTCTGGCACTCTTTTTTGTTCTAATTGAGGGTCAAAAAGACATAAAAATACCACAAAAAAGCATCATTTACCCTCCTAAAATGATGGATTGAACACTTCAATGTCAACTAAGGGTAATATTGATATACCGAGGCCATTTTCCTGTCTCCCTCTAATGTTAGACCTAGAAAGGTTCTCACTAAAGCTGCAATATATACCAAGTATGAATTCATGTAGAACTTCGAGGTAGTAGACACCTTTGTCAATTGCTCATACAAAGCATTGTTGATTTGTTCACCCTAGAAAATGACTTGTTTGCCCTAGATGATTATCTTAATGAAAGGATACATCCATTCGTGAAACTGAGAGGAAGAGGGTAAACCTCATACTCTACTAAGAATAGTAATCAAGTCACCAACCTATTCAATAAAATCACTCCTTGGAAAGTTTTATGGCCATCTAGACAAGTTTGCTTTGGGAGTTTTGAGCCATCTATTGTCGATCACCTTCTTTGCCTTCTCAGGATCTTTATTATATTCTTTTTGTACTTCAATGAAGTTGATCTTCAACACTTCAGTAGCAGGAGGGCACATGAACACTTTGTCGATGAACTCAGGGTCTAGTCAAATTACTATGTTGCCACTAGTATCTACCACAGCCATGGTATCTTTGTTGTAAAACTGGGTGCACTGGAGAATGAACTCTGTGTGATGAGCTGCCACAAGATAAGAGGAGACTAGATGAATATTTCTCTCAATTATCCTCTTCATTTTAGAGCTAGGATTATTTTCTTTGGTTCTCTCTATGAACTAGGCCATATCTACGTGCCTGATCTCTATATCCCTAATGTCATCGACATTAGAAGTAACTGAGGTGATTGGAAAATTACCTTGATACTAGTACTTCATCATCTTTGACTTCTTCAGAGAAACCTCAGTCATTGGGATGAGCCTTTGTCGAAAGTAGATTGATAAAGAAGGATCTTAAAGAGAAACTATGATAAGAGTCATGATCACGCAATTAGGAGAAATATTGGTAGTCTGGAAAAATTGCACGTTGGATGATCATGACCAGAGAAATGCGCTTGAAAAGGCTAAGGCACGAGTAGGTCAGGAAGTGAAAGGGAAGTGGGCTCAAAATAAAAAATGAGAAAAAAGAATTTTTTTCTCAGAGTTAAGTTTTTAGAGAGAAAGCATGCAGGGGCAGCAAAAAATTTTGCCCTTGCATGTTGAAGAAGGTCTTTGTGCATAGGTAGCAAAAATCACTGCCTGTGCACATTGAGGAAGGAAGGATGCATCAGCGGTGATTTCACCATTGATGCATGTGGAAAGAAAGGGATATCGTGTAAAGGCAGTAAAAATTGCTGCCCTTGCATGAAAAAGTGAACAGTGTGAGATCTGTAAGGGTGGCATTTTTTGCTACCCTTGCACTAGTTGATAGGTCCTATGCATAGGTGGCAAAAAATCACTGCCTTTGCACATTGAAAATTCAAGGGTTTGTGCATCGACGGCAAATTTCACCGCCTTTGCACAAGTTAGTATTTTTGTGTAAGGGTGGCAAAAATCACCGCCCTTGCACGAACTGGCAAGAGAGGAAAATATGTGAGGGCAGTGATTTTTGCCACCCTTACACGAGGAAGAACGGTAGTAAGGAATTTGTAAAGGCAGCAGAATTTTTTGCCTTTTCACATGGTTGGAAAGTCACATGTAAGGGCGGCAAAATTTGCCACCATTACATGGGTTAAATGGCCGACGGTTGCAAGGAGGGGAAGAGGGTTAAGGTGTGGTTGGATCACCTCCACGGGGAAAAGAGGAGGAAGGGGAAGAAGACAAAAACCTAGACCTAGAAGGAAAAGAGGAAAAATAACATGGAGAAGAGAAGAAAAGCAAAAACAAAACAAAAACTGAAACAAGAAGAATAAAAATGCAAAACCCTACCTGATAATCATGATACAACGCTTGAATCTGAGTAAAACTTGATCGTACTTGCTCGCTTGATCATCCAAACACAGGGAGGAGGAGATGTAAAGAGGAATAGAACAAAATGAGGCAAGAAGGGATTAAATGGGGTAAAAATTGACCCCAACCACTCAGCACGTGTTGCCATAAATGCCATGTGTAAAAACTAAGACTATGCTGGAGCAGCAAAATTTACCACCTCTACATGGGAGGTTAAAAAAAGGGGATGCAGGGGCGGCAAATTTTGCCGCTCCTGCATGGAACGAACTAGAAAAATGCAATGGCAGTGATTTCGCCGCTCCTGCACAAAGGATGCAAGGGTGGTGAAAATCACCGCCTTTGCATGAGAAACTTAAAACCACATGTAACGGCGGCAAAAATTGCCGCCCCTGCATGCAACCTCAAGAAAACACCTAACTTGAAAAGAAGAAAAATTTGTCATCTGATTGCATCAAGATCATAATAATTTTCACATTTTTTTGGGAAAACGTAACAAGGGAACGTCATGAACTTTTAACGATGCCAGTTGAGCAAACATGAGATCAATAAAAACTTGCCTCGAAAGATGAACTTAGAGTGAAAAACATGAAATGGACAAGTTTCGTAGGGGTTGTTCTAAAAATGAGCGTAGCTAATTTTGGGAACAACATGTAGTATATCTGGAAATAAAATTAGAATTAATTGATTCTTTGTATCTTTCCAAAAATAGTAAATATAAGGAGATGTACTTATCTAGATATGTACAGAGTTTCTCACGAAACTAAATACTAGAGATGACTAAGCAGATAAAGAGGAATTTATCATTTGTAGATTTTTTTTTTTGATATCTAGCTTAGGATAGTAGCATCCCCTTAGGATAGTAGCGTCATGTGTCACTAATGTCCAAATTTGGTGCTAGTGTCCCTTCTATAGTGACTATCTACAACTTTTAGGGAAGCTATGGTAGTTCATGAGAGTCCTATAGGTGATTTAATATCATGTGGGGGATTGTTTATGTCACTATTTCAATTGTTTTTCTTCAAAACCCTAATGAATAGCTACACATATGAAACAATGAAATAATCAAATGTAAAAGGAAAGAAAAAATTAAGTTATGGAATATTACAATCGCATGGATTAGATCCCCTATTATCATGATTTATTCCTACATTAATCCCAATGATAGGGGTCTTAGATCGCATGTAGTTCTCCCTTAGGGAATGTGCACCATCAACCTACACATTGATATGCTAGGATGAATTTCACCTAGGCCCTTTTTTGCTCAAGTATGCAAATATTTAGGTGTGAATGTTGAGTAGTATGTAAGGTATTTGAGTTGTACTATTGATTAATTTTATGTAATAAGTGACAAAATAGTAAGCGTTAGATGTAAAATGCCTTGTGAGGATTTTCATATAGGAGGATCTTTGTTATGAATATAATACCTTGTTCACTGGATGACATGTCAAGAAAAAGATATAAAAAATATAAGAGAACGGTCATGGAAGGGTTGGGATACAAACATGAATGAAAGGGCCCATCAGACACTGAAGGCAAAAGTGTATAGTAGCACCATGTGGCTCTACTCTCCTCAAAATGGTGTTAATGTCCAAGGGCTCAAAATAGAGCCAAAATCAAGGATGATAGGCTAGGGGCCCCTGGGACTAGGAAAAGGTGACCTGTGACTTTTGGGGGTATCAAAATAGTGAGAAAAAAACACAAGAAATGTCAAAAGACTCAAGGTGACCATGTGAATAAGGACTATAATCATCACTAAGACCATTTGTGTGAAAGAACAAAAACATACATAGTACTTATGGTTGCATGACCAAATTAGGGTGTTCACATTTGCCCCCTTTTATTCTAGTAATGCAATGAAATAGAAATACTAGAGTAAAAGAAAATAGAAATGTGTACATGTACTTACCTGTGTGAATGCAATATGAATTTTTCCCACTTCTTGGCCCAAGAAGTGAATGAGAATTGGAGTGAGATATATGAAAGGAAGCATATGTTTTAAATGCCCCCTGTACTAAAATTGAGTGTGTAAGTTGAATGCATGAATAAATAAGGCTCACTTACCCCCACTCTGAATTTGAGCATTATAAGTTGAATGTGTGTAGAAAGAAGGCTCACTTAACCCCACTCTGAATCTGAATAATGTAAACTGAGGTGTGGAGAAATAAGGCTCATTTGCCCCCACTTTGGATATGAGTAATGTAAATCGAGTTTGGTGTGATGATATGGATCAACCACTACAGATAGCCCTATGATCCAAAGTGGTGAAAACTTGGTGATGATACTAGTGTAATTTGATAAATCTAAAAATGGGAACTAAGAACATGCTTTATGCATTGTGCCCCCTAATCCTGATATCTGAATGAATTAGTATACCTATGTCAATGTTATATATCTGCATGAAGTGTATATCTATATATCTATGTAGACCTATGTGTCTATATATCTAAAAAAAATTAACTCTAGATGCCTATGTAAACCTGTATAGACCTGTGTGTCTATATATCTAAAAAACTATAACTCTAAATACCTATGTAAACATGAGCATCTATATATCTGAAAACCTACGTGTAGTGTCATTGTGCAAAAAAATTTAATTTACCCATTACCCAACATGAAACTATGTATATGCTAAGATTCAATCTAGCCACACACAAATAATGACACATTAATATAATCATCATCAACAATATCATGCTCATCAAATGTAACATTAGGTCTATTTACCTTTGTGTCCTTAAATGTACCAATAAGACCATCTATAGGATCTTCCTCTTCTTCAGTCTTTAAAGCATCTGAAATAGAAAGAGGGCATATTTTATAATTCATATGCACCTTAGGATTAGTCTTACTCTCTTTTGTGAAATGATTTGGAAAGGGATCTTAGAATATTTTCAAACTCACATTCCCATTAGGTTATGTGATTGAATCATTTGTAAATGTGATAATATCATAGAGTTGAATAATATTTCTATCAATTAGATCTTATTATTATGATTAATCCAAACCATTTGTTCATAGAGTGTCTCATGCATCTATGATAATAGCAGTATGCATTGATTTTGAATGCTTTAGATGTTTCCCTATTCATATCAAACTCTTTTTGGGTAGAAAGAGATATGAGTTTGCACTCAAATAAATTTTATAGGATCTTATGGGGAGGTTTTAATAATCGTGTAAACTACCTCCTTTGAGAAGCCAATAAGATAAGTTGATTAGTATGTTGTAACACTATATTAACTATTAGTTTTGTATATTATTAGTATCATTCGCTTTGGGTTTGAAATTTGGTTTAGTCCAAAATTTCACTCCAATAGTTATTGGAGGATTAAACTTGCACTTTATTTTATTTATAGCAAGGAGCTTAACTTCATTATCTTTGACCATATTGCACAAGTCATCAAAAGATTGGATCCAGTTGAACATAATAGACTCATGTAGTGGAGCAAGAAAGATTTGATTGAATATGTATCATAACTCATTATCAACCATAGAAGTTTCCATATTAGAGAGCATGGTCTTATAACAAAACACATTTAATCATTGATTAGTTTGTCATGTCTTTGCTTAAGTTTTGCAATTTGGACATATGATGTCTTCTCACTAAATTTTATTGAAAAGTGTGTCAAGAATTGATTGGCCAAAAGATTGAAGGCATGCTCTGATTGGTAAGGGAGGTCATAGAACCGCCACAAGGAATAGTTCTTAAGACTCCACAAAAATATCTTGGTCAACAACTTGTCATTAGATGCATAATCCAAACATGTATGAAAGGATCAAATGTACAGTTAAGGATCACCTTTTCCATTATATAATGTAAGCTTGGGTGCCACAAATTATGTAAGTGAGAGATAATCTGAAATATTTATAGCTAACATGTTATATAGTAATGTTAAAAATCAATGGAATGGTCCATTCTAGCTGAAATATGTTTTGATTGAAAAAAATTAATTTGCAAATTAATAATAACTTGTAAAAGTATATAATATTAGAAGAAAATTCAATTTAAAATAATCCTCTATTAAAATGTAGAGTAACATATGAAAACAATATGAATCACTTAAATATATGGTAGATATTATGAAAACATCACTTAAAATAAAAATATAATAATTTTTATCTATTATATAAAACTTACAAAACCCTATAACCCTACTTATTTTATAGCATCCTTTCCCTTTTTTAAATGAAAGGCACAAAGATTTTTTATATTTTCAGAGTAATTTTGAAAAAAAAAACACCACTACTAATTTAATGTTATGGATGAACAAAATTACAATACTTTATTTTGATGTTCTTGAAGACAAATTCATTCATTTTGTTCCAATATCACGAATCCATTCAGGCTAGAGACCTTTACCCACATAGGAGAACCTTCAGGGTAAACAAATGACATCAAATAAACACATGAAATGAATAAGTCGAGGGTTGCATAATGGATTTTATACCGTAGTTCCACGTATGGTTAGCCCAAAAATGATCAAAGGCTGTCACATGTTCATTCAGGTGTTGAAATAGATGGGTCTTTAATTAAAATATGGACCACTCTCCAACCAGACAACATTGGTAACTGTTTGGTCGGTTTTAAGGAAAATTTTATATACATAGTATGTTGCCTCACCAATTCTGATAGCACATCACTTTTAATCATTTCATATGATAATATTTAAGAGATAAATAGTTTGTATGTATCACCAAATAGGTGAATGCAGGCCTGGAATTTCAGCTAAAACTTGCCTGTGAATTTTAAATTTATCGACCGCTACCTCTTTTAAGAAACTGTCAATTATTTTAAGAAACTTTCAGAATATATGTTGTATGCTAGACATAAATAAAGCTGGTTTCTCATCTTCAACTTTGTTCTTGCAGTATACTTTAATCTATCCATTTATTTCAAAGGGTTATGTTCAGGGCAAAAGCGGTTCATACAATCTTTATATCTAGTTCAAGTAATTACTGTTGAATAATTTGATTTAGAAAATGAGTTTAAATTTTCGGAGGTTATAATTTTTGCTCCGTAGTTTTATTGGAGCTTTCATTCGTGTTAAAACGATCGTCTCGAAAAATTCAATATAACTATAATCAGTCCTATTGGATTACAGACATTTTTGATATTTTTTAAAGGTCAGGGATGACCATCTGAGAGTCCAAAAATACATTTTAATATTTTTATCAAATTTTTTCTAATTTTAGAAATTATATCATTTTGTAACCCAACATAATCTTCAATTGAAATTCGTTCCATAAATTAATTTCAGTGTTTAGAATATATTTAGAGATTTTAATACTGTACAAATTTACATACTAAACTTACTAAAAATAGTAAGTCAATTTTTTTATTTTTTAAACTTTTAAATATTTACATATCAACTTTAATCTAAATTGAAATTTATTTATATATATATTTATAATTATTTAAATTATTCAATACAAATTATTATTTCAAAAATTTTATGTATTTATCTATCTATATATTTTTTATCTCGATAATATTTAAATTCATTATAACCATCAAACAATCAAACTAAAGTCATGAATGCACACTAACCCACCCTTAAAAAATATCACACTGAAAATAAAATCCAATCAAAAGTTTTCAAAACTTGTATCTTCATTGTCATTCATGGTCCATGTTGCGTCTTGTTACTTTTCCCTAGACGGAAATTGAATTTTGAATTTTAAATATAGTTTCCACCTCGTTATGCAACTGCCAAAATCATGCCAGTTCTATCTTCGCCATAAAATACAACACCCACTAAAATGATTGTAAAAGTATGGTGAGAGCTTCTAGCATAAAATTAAGTTTAAATATTCAATTTGATTATTTTACTTATACATAGTGGAAATCTGATTTATATAGATATCAGAAATGTCAATGTATCTAAGCATTCTCATTTGTACGCTAATTTTTGATAGCTATTACCATGGTGAAATGTAACAAAATGCAAGGAAAACTGAATGTGAACTTTTTTATGAAGAATTTAGGAGTAAGATTGATGGAAGAACTGAAATATGCTGAAAACTTTTAAAAATGAGTAGTTGGAGAAGCTTTTGCAACATGAGAAATTTACAAGTAGGCAATGATAATGGTATTAATATTGGTTTCAAAGATAACTAACCATATCCAAAAACAACACAAGGAATATGAAATGCCTTCAATCTATCGGCTAGAATTCCCAGAACTTGTAGCTAATTGAAGAATATTTAATCGCTGACAATAATAGAAAATTTGAAGAGAGGAGAAAGATGAAGTAATCAATCAAAATGAGGCATAAAAATACATTTTTTACCAAAATTAGATCATTGAACTCATTTGTAGTGGTGACAGTGTTACTTTAATGATTACAACAGGGCTCAAGATGGAAATGCGGGAAATTTAGTTTCTTCTTAATTCAATTTTATACGTTGGATTTCCATAAATATAGGTTTCCAAAACTGGACATGTTTCAGTCACAACAATTCTTACCCACAGGGTGTCATTTCACCCCGAGAAATGGATATCCAAACAGATCTGGCCGCAGTACCAAAATTTAGAAGCCCTCAAAATTCAGTACTATCAAATTATGGAACTCAACCTCAACAACACCAAATTCCAGAACTCCTCAAAAAGTTATCAGAAAGGATTGAAACTAGGAAAAAAGTGAGTCCTTACTATAAAGAAGGGAAAATGGCATCCAAGTTGGCAAGAGAATTTCATGTAAGACAGGGGCTTACAGCCGAGAAGTACTCATCTATTTATGTCAAGCAAAGTGATCACTCAAAAAGATCATGAACATCATCTGCACAGAGGAGCATCAGCAAACTATTTGATCAATATTCATGTAGTTGTTTGGAGCGAAATATTTCTAGAGTGAATCAGGAGAATATTCCATAGTGTGTAGAAGATAGTCTTGTTGCATTTCTATCCACTGATTTCCTCGAACCAGAGAGGATGAGGTTTCCAAAGATAAGCAGCTTTAGGTTCACCTTTAGATCAACTTAGAAGAAATTTATTTTCCAGTGCAGATTGGATTGTGAGCAATAATTGATTGAGAAGTGTACAGATTTGACAAATATATCCAAGTCTTCATATATAGAGATTGATGAGATAAATTAGATGCCCTCCTTTGAAAATGAAACAGGCGCTTGATCTTCAAAATTTCTGGCATATTGTCAAGTAAAAACATTCTTCTGAATTACTCCTTTTAATGTATCGATTTGAATGAGATTGGCCATGTTTTAAATGAGAATGAGATTGGTCATGGCCATGATAGAGAGAATAAAATTTAGAAGCAACTCTAATTTTATATTTTACCCAGCCTTGTTCATTTATTTCACTTATATTTTAAGTGAAAACTCGTTTATTTTAATAGCTACCTAACAATTCTAAAAGTAAATAGAGTAATTTCGACATAAGCACAACTAAAGAAACACATTTATTAATTTCTTTTTTAAAATATAGGTGAAAGTGTAACTGAAGATTAAAAAAATAATTTTCATATAATTGCTCATAGAATAATTGTGCTGATCCAGCTTTACTAGTTGTCAGAAAATTGTAATAGTGTTTTAAAAAGAGAATTCAAAATCTTCACTAGAATGCATAATTTTTAAAAGCATCCTCTTAGTCCAATTTTTTTTTTTTTAAATGATCACATATTTGAAATAAAACCTAACAAAATTTGATCATGTGATGTACAAGTCCCTTTGTATAATTCATAGACAAAATTAAAACATAATTCCAATTTATATTTGATATTCCAATGATACAGATTGCCTTCTAAAATAATTAGAATTGTTAAACATCATCTTTAGATAAAAGAAAAACAATGATCAGTTTGACAACAAATCCTCTAAACTAAGTTTATATTCTCATTCTAGTCTGATATTGTTAAAATATTATTTTTTTATTCCTACCTAACTCAGCTAGCTCAGAAACATGAAATATGCAGACCACCAACAACATTTAATACAGTTATTTCAAATTTCAAATTTGGAGCACCTTTTGTTTTGCGGGGGGAGAAAGTAGGTAAGTGGAAAATGAATGCAGCAGAAGACAAAGGGGAATGTGCAGCCAAAATACATAACTCAACACAGCAGCAGCAGCAGCCTGCAGAATAAGAAGAAGCAAACAAGGAAAAAGAGAGGATGAGCAACAGTCCGTAGGAAATGGGTAAAACAGAATAGTAGTAGGGAAAATAGAGCAGTAGTAGGAAAAACAGAGCAGCTGCCTGTAAGAGAGTGAACACAGTCCGGAGCAAGGAAGAAGGAGAAGCAGTAAAGGAAAGTTTTGATGTTTTTTTTATGTATTATTTTTTAAAATAGCAGCAGCTATATATGTAAACAATTTCAAGATTTTTAGATATATATGTGTGTGTTTATTACTCCACATTCTCTCTCCCTTGCTTTATTTCTTCAGTTTTTTATTGCTTTCCACCTGGGACTTTATTTGGTGTTATTTTCTACATTGTTTTTATTAAAATTCTCTCTTACACAATCAATAGTGTTGTAAGGTTATTTCCAACAACTGGTATTAGAACAAGGTTGTAAAGGGTAGCTAGGTTGTGAGTGCATTCAGACATGGCAGCAAGAAGTTTGGATCTTGGCAGCAGCCCCCCATGTTCGATGGAAAAAATTATGATGTGTGGTGCATCAAAATGAAGACAATATTAAACTCTCAAGAGCTATGGGAGTTGGTTGAAGCTCGATAAAATGAGGTTGCAAACATGGTTGTCTTCAATGATTTGACCTAAGCACAACAGAATGTGCTGAAAAAGAATAAGAGGAAAGATGTCAAAGCACTTAGCTACATACAAATGGCTTTGGCTAATTCAATATTTCTTAAGATATCAACAGTTGTCCATTCCAAGCAAGCATGAGATATCTTGTAAAATGTATATCAAGGGAGTGACAAGGTAAAACTTGTCAAGTTGCAGTGCTTAAAAAGAGACTTTGAGGCCCTAAAAATGAAGGAGAATGAATCAATAAATGACTTCTTCACAAGAACTATGAACATAGTAAATCAAATGAAGACATGTGGTAATACACTTCAAGACCATAGGATCATTGAGAAGGTGTTGAGGAGCCTTCTAATTAGATTTGACCTTATAGTGGTTACTACAGAAGAGTTAAATAATTTGAGGCAAATGACGGTTGATGAGCTAATGGGTTCTTTGCAACCCCATGAACAAAGGCTAAATAGGTCAACCACTTCTTCCCATGAGCAAGCATTCAAAACTAATGTCAATGTGAAAGGAAAGGGGAGAGGATCAAACAATAGAGGAAGAGGAAGAACTTTCAGCACTCAAGAAGGTGGAAGGCATAGCCATCAAGAGTCACATGGAAGAGAAAGAGGAAGGAGCAGCAGCACTTCTAGAGGTGGATCTACACAAAGGTATGATATGTCTAGCATCTAATATTATTATTGTAAGAGCTATGGACATTATGCTAGTGAGTGTAGAAAGGAGTATGACATGAATAGGTAGAATTCTAATTTCACTCATATACAAGAGGTTGAACCAAATAGAAATGAGAAAGGAGGAAGCTTATTTATAACTTGCAACATTGCCAAACAAAGTGTCAAGGAAACATGGTATTTGGATAGTGGTTGTAGCAACCACATGAGTGAGAACAAAGAGATGTTCATCCACATAGATGAGACAATAAAATCAGAGGTGAAGATGGGAAATAATGATAAGGTTCATGGCATGGGTAAGAGAAGCATTTCAATCCTCACCAAGCAAGGTGACAAACGCAAATTCATGATGTCTATTATGTACCCAGGTTGAAACACAACCTTATCAGCATAGGATAGCTTGTATAAAAGGGGTACAAGGTCAGATTTGAGAATGGTGAGTGTATCATCTTTGATAGGAGTGGCTACAATAGGAAGATAGCAGCAGTTAAAATGACAAGCAATTGAATGTTTCCATTAAGAATGCAAAATGAGCTCACAGCAGCATTCAAAATAATGATGGTAGATGAACCTACTCTTTGACATCTTAGGTACAAACATTTGAGCTTCAAAGGGTTGAACCTCCTTCATAAGAAACACATGATGAAGGGGTTGCCCCTTATAAAATAGCCAAACAAGGTGTGTGAAGGATGCATATTAGGGAAGCAACATAGGAGTGAATTTCCTATGGGTAATGTATGGAGAGCTAGAGCTCCATTAGAGCTAATCCATTCAGATTTATGTGGTCCAATGAAGACCCCCTCCTAATCCAAGATTGTCTATTTCATGACATTCATAGATGATTACAGTCAAAAAATATGGGTGTACTTCTTGAAGAACAAATCTAAAGCATTTGAGACCTTCCAGTATTTTAAGGCCATAGTGGAGAAGCAAAGTGGTCATTACATAAAGATTTTGAGGATGGATAGAGGGGGAGAGTATATCTCTAATGATTTCATGAATTTTTTCAAGGATCATAGCATAAAAAAGCAATTTACAACCAGGTATACATAGTAACAAAATGGTGTGGCCGAGAGAAAGAATAGGACCATCCAAGAGATGGCAAGGAGCATGCTAAAGGAAAAAGGTTTGCCTAATGATTTTTAGGCTGAGGATGTAGCAACAGCCATGTACTTGTTGAATATTTATCCAATGAAGAGTGTAAGGGATGTAATCCCTCAAGAATCATGGAGCAATCGAAAGCCAAGTGTTGAACACCTTAGAGTGTTCAGTTGTGTAGCATATGCACACGTACCCAAGCAACGAAGAATGAAGTGGGATGAAAAAGGTGAGAAGTGTATTTTCATAGGGTATAGTGACCAATCAAAGGCATACCAACTATACAATCCCATCACCAAAGATCTCATAATCAATTGGGATGTTCAATTCATTGAGCATATAGCTTGGAAAGAGAGACAAGGAGAAGAGCATGTTGAAACAAGGGACGGTGGACCCTTCATTGAATCTGAAACAGTGGGTGGTATAGCCACCAATGCACCAACATGGACCCCTATTTCACATAGGGTAGATTCATCTAATAGCAGTAGCAATCATGGCAATCAAAGAGGTGTTCATGAGTCAACATCCTCCTACTCCAACTCAAGTCAACATCAAGTAAGGACAAGAAGCTTGCAAAAAGTTTATGAGCAGTCAAAGTATGAGAAAAATGAGGATGAAACAATGAATTATGCACTCTTTCTATCAGCTGATCCAATCTACTTTGAACAGGTAGTCAAAGATAGCAAGTCATGTGATGCTATGGACAAAGAAATGCACACCATAGAGAGAAATGATACATGCGAGTTAGTTGACCTACCAAAAGGAAAATAGGTCATAGGAGTTAAGTGGGTATACAAGATAAAAAATACTCTCAAAGGCAAGATAGAGAGGCATAAGGCAAGGCTAGTGGTGAAGGGCTACAAGCAAAATCCCAGGAATGATTATAATGAAACATTTACACCCATAGCAAGGTTAGAAACTGTAAGGATAATCATAGCCATTACTGCCCAACACAAGTGAAAGGTGCATCAAATGGATGTGAAGTTAGCATTACTGAATGGAATGCTATAATAAGATGTCTACATGGGACAACCACCTAGATATGAAATTCTCAAGCATGAGAACAAAGTGTATAGGCTAAAAAAGGCATTGTATGGGCTCAAGCAAGCCCCAAGAGCATGGTACAGTCGTATAGACTCATATTTGTTGAGCAAAATTTTTAGAAAGAGTGCAAGTGAGCCCACACTATACATCAAATCATGCAAGAAATGTATGTTTATTATTTTATTGTATGTGGATGATCTAATATTCACTAGCAATGCAAATCCATTGAAGATTTCAAAATGGCCATGAGTTTGAAATGATGGATTTGGGCTTCTTGAAGTACTTTCTTAGCATAGAAGTCAAGCAAATTAATGAAGGCATATTCATATGCCAATTTAAGTATTCAAAAGAGGTTCTTAAAAGGTTCAATATGATGGGCAGCAAGCCTGTATTCACTCCAACTGAGACAAGCCTTGAGTTATGCAAAGATGATTACAGTAGCAAAGTAGACCTCACACACTATAAGAGTCTAGTGGGAAGCCTAATCTATTTGACTGCAACAAGACTGGGCATCATGTATGCAGTCAACCTCATATCAAGATTCATGGAGATGCCAAAGCAGACACATTAGCAAACAAGCAAGAGGATATTGAGGTACGTGAATGGAAAAAGAGATTGTGGTGTTTTGTATGCAGTAGCAGATGAGTTTCAGCTTGTTGATTATACAGATAGTGATTAGGTAAGCAACCTTGATGATCAAAAGAACACTTCGAGGTATGTATTTAATCTTGGGTCATGATCTATATCTTGGGCTTCAAAGAAACAACTGATAATTTTACTTTCTATAGTTGATTCAAAGTATATAGCAGCCAATGCAGTAGCATATTAGGCTATATGAATACTTTTTAATTTGTATGAGGAGAAACAAGGAGCTTCAACAGTCTATTATGATAATGTATCATCCATAGCATTTTCAAAGAATCCCATGTTTCATGGAAGGAGCAAACACATTATAATTAGGTATCACTTCATTTGAGAGTTAGTTGAAAATTGTGTCATAAAGCTTAGTTTTTCAAGTTTGATCAGTAGTTAGCTGATATTTTCACTAAACTATTGCCTGAGGACACTTTCATGCACCTAAAATAAGGGTTAGGGGTCATAAATGTAGTAGCATTAGGCCTACATAGTGCTATGGTAGATCCAGAGTCTTACAACAGAGCTATGGACTCAAACATTCTAGCTACATACTCGTACAACACATCTATAGACTCCATCAGTCCAACTATGAACTGCTACATCAAATATATGGACTCAAACAGTCCATTTACGGACTGCTATAGAAAATCTATGGACTCAAACAATCTAGCTATGGACTCCTATATAAAAACTATGGGCTCCATCAGAAAAACTACAGACTCCATCAGAACTATGGACTCCTACAATAAATCTATAGACTCCATCAGAAAAACTATGAACTCCATTAGAAAAACTATGGACTCCATCAGCAGAGCTATGAACTTCAGTTATGAACCTTTGGATATGCATAAAAAGGATACAGAAGCATTTGATAAATTAAAAAGAAGTTATAAAGAGGTTTTGGAGACTAAGAAGAGTCTAATTGAACATGGTAAGAAGCTCAAAAATAAGGAAGAGTGTTAAAATATTATTTTTTTATTTCTACCTAACCCAGCCAGCTTAGAAACAAGAAATATGCAAACTACCAATAACATTTAAAGCAGTTATTTTAAATATCAAATTTAGAGTGCATTTTGTTTTGTGGGGGAGAAATTAGGTAGGTGGAAAATGAATGCAACAGAAGACAAAGGCGAATGTGTAGTCAAAATACAAAACTCAATGCAGCAATAACAGCCTATAGAATAAGAAGGAAATAGGGGAAAAAAGAGGATAAGCAGCAGTCCATAGGAAATGGGGAAAATAGAGCAGTAGTAGGGAAAATAGAGTAGCAATAGAAAAAACAAAGCAACAACCTATAAGAGAATGAACACAGTCCGTAGCAAGGAAGAAGGAGAAGCAGTAAAGGAAAGTTTTGATATTTTTTGTGTATTATTTTTTAAAATAGAAGTGGTTGTATATGTAAACAATTTCAATGTTTATATGTGTGTGTGTACGCACGTGTGTGTGTGTGTGTGTGTGTGTGTGTGTGTGTGTGTGTGTGTGTGTGTGTGTGTGTGTGTGTGTTTATTCCTCCACATTCTCTCTCCCTTGCTTTATTTCTTCAATTGTTTATTGATCTCCACCTAGGACTTTCATTTGGTATTATTTTCTACATTTATTTTTTATTAAAATTCTCTTTTACACAACCAATAGTGTTGTAAGGTTATTTCCAATAGATATGAAATACAAGTGAGTTAAACAATGGAAGAAAGAAGAGAGTAGGAGACAATGAAACAAATAACAATAATTGGTACCCATGTTATTAGAACTATACAGATGAATTTATGTTTTAAGATGAGAATAGAAGAATATGTAATCTTTAATAAACATAAAAAGAGAGAGAGAAATAGAAACTACTAAATTTTAATTGTAGGAAAAAGCATTTCAAAAGGCTTATTGACATTCCAATTTTTTCATTATATTGGAAAGACAAATGTCTAAATACAAATAAATAGATGCAATCTTAAGATCAAGACGATCCATGTTAATAAAACTTGACAAACCCAATGTTATATAAAAAATAAATTATTTTGCTTGAAATAAATCATTTTGCATCACAATCGATCTAATCGTAGCAAAAACAAAGGGAACCCAAAAAAACACAATTGATATATTTGGAAAAAATTAAAAGAACACAAAAAAAAACTCATCATCTAAAGGATGTGTCAATCAAAGCTCCAGAAACAACTATGAATTGTGAATAAGCCCAAATAAAAATACACGTTCTGCACTCGTATTCACTTAAACATAATTAATGAGCTAAATGGGTCATGCTTCTACTCTAATCCCAATGACTTATTTTTATATTTTATTTACATTAATATAAATGTTCAATATTATTTTTAACTTTATTATATTTTCTTGTGATGAATAAATGGATAGAAAACAAGGGGTGGTTGTAAGAGCATACAAGTAACATCAATTCAGTTTATGTGTGTAGGAACCATTCGGTATACATATTAACAGTATTCATGGTTTATGTTAAGTTAAAAAATTGTATTTGAATGATAAGGGCTATCTAAAACCTATGGACTTAGAAATAAAAATCGTGTAAACAAGATTTTTTGTCTAAGTGAAATTGTTTTGTTAGGGTTTTTCATGGTTTGCATAGTTTGTTTGCTTGCTTCCTCTGCATTACATTACCCATATCACTTACCCAATAGAACATTCTAGGGCTCTGGTACATTAATTACACTCAACAAGCCCTTTACTTATGGCTTCTTCATGCACTACTACATCTATTGATGCAAGAGTAAGAGCTAATGGCACCCAATCAAGCTTGAAAGTTTGTTCCAAAATTCTATAATGAGGTAATCCCTTAGCCCCTCCCTCCCCTCTAGAGGTAAAAATTCATGTTACAACTATCGATCAATGTTGTAAATAGTATGAAAATTATTTTGATATTTCTAACTTTGTCAATCATATCTCCTTAGAGGACTACCTCCATAACTGGCTCCACAACCACTAGGAGCCCTTAGGCATCCATGTCTTAAAAATTTATAACCTCACCAATGGTTTTTTTGTTTACCTTCAAAGATCCTTCTTAGATGTAGCTTATCCTTGTGAAGTCTAATGCCTGGTGCCTTCATAACCAGCTTATGATTTTGTCTTCCTAGTCCCAAGACTTAAATTTTTTGACAATGCCTCCCTTCATGTCTTTGTCTGGGTTGAGCTTCCTTGTCTGTTGGTTAACATGTGGTCTTTCATACCCCATATTATTGCTCCTATAAGGTGTGTAGTGACTATTGAACCAAATAAGTGGTTCTCCCTCCACCCTAACAAGTAGGTTTATGTGGAGGTTGACCTCTCTAAATAATTGAAGGAATCTATCGAGATTCAAGTTGGTGATGCCCAATGGTCAAAAAAGGTTATTTATTTCAACCTGTCAAACAACTATTTCTATTATCAGGGTTTGAACCACCGCATCAAGGATTATCCTCGCATGAGTCATCCTAAGGCCCCTCAATCATATCCTTAGACTAAGAATCCCAAACTGACATACCAAGGTGATGGTTGGTCCACAGTGCCCCCTAAAAGGTCATCCAGCCCCAAGCTACAAGGCCTACCTTAGGATGATATTTCCCTAGCTATCAAACCCTCTTAGGGGACTTCTCATCCCTCCATTGCTATCTTGGTTTCATCCAACCCATAGAGTTTTTCTTCAATTTTATATAATTTTATGATACCCATGGTTGAGGTTCTCTCAATTATCATCTCTTTCTCTCGATGGTCTTGCAGTCCACCTCACGAGGGCATAAACTCTCCTTGAGAGGAATACGAAGCCAAATGTCACTTCATTACAATAGGAATAAATCCATGTCCTTACCATTATAACAACTTTATAGCATTGGTATATTTTAAGGATCGATAGGGAGAGTTTAAAATAAACATCATTTTATTGATGTCGGTTTTGTGTACACCAAAGTTTTACGAGGTAGCCTCTAACATTTTAGGATTGATGAAAGATTTCGCTCCAAGGTACAAGTTACAGGGTATTCTATTTTATGATAACCTTTTGATGGAATAGTAATGAACAATATATATTATTAACCACTAATTGAATGGTTAAGAATGGACTTAAATCTACTTGGAATGGATTGAAGGATGATGGTTCTGACTAAGATAGGTAAGATTATAAAATAAACTCAAAAAAGGAGGGAAAGTAATGAACCCAAAAACTATCAAAACAAATAAACTACCAATAGGCCAAGATCTTAAAACAATACATAGAATTGATTCATATTGAATGACTTTAAATAATTAAAAATCCAAACCATGCTTAAATAAGCTTCAACTCAGAATTTAGAGTTGACATGCAAAAATTTAAAAAAACTAAAATCTAAAAAAAAAAACATCTATTCTTAGTAGTTACTATTTTAGTAGGTTTTGCATGCAAGCGCATGTGGCTCTAAAACTCTCCCTAAATACTCTAAACACTATAATTAGCCTATGGGATGAAATTTAACTGAAGTTGACATTTGGTTCTAAAAATATACAATTTTTAAAAATAAAAAATTCTTTAAAAAATTATTAAATGTTAATTTTAAACCCTCAGATGATCACGTATGGCCTCCAAAAAATATTGAAATCAAATCTAAGTAGATATAGCATCTTAGGATAGCATTGAAATTTTTAAGATGGTTATTTTGGTGTGTGGAAGAGATTAAATAGAACTACAGGTCAAAAGTTATGGCCTCCAAAAGATCAGCCTCTTTTTTCTACATCATTCTCCTCTAGTTGAAAACAAACCAGCTCCTGTGAGTTGGCTTGATTATACCACTTTCATCTATTTTTATCAATCTTCTTCATCTCCCATTCTATAATCCAACTGTTTCTTCTTTCTTCAATTCTTCCCAGTGCACCAAATACCTAATATAACTCACTTGCCTTGTGCTCATTGTCTTCATATCCAAAACTTACATTATCTTTTCCTTCTTCTTCTTTAGAACATGTTCCCAATTTACTTCTTCATATTCATCATCTTCACCATATTCTCTATGGAATTAATATAAAATTTAAACATTAAATACTGGAGATATATCAAAATTATGTGGTGAACTCACCTCATAAGCATTGTCATTGATTTTCTTCACAATTTTTGATGGCCCAATTTTATTGTACTTCAACTTTTTGTATGTGTCTTTTGAAACTATTTATTTCTTCAAGTAAACCATTACCAACTCTCCTTACAAAACCTTGGATCTTCTTCTAACATCGACTAATGCTTTATATTTCTCATTACTTTCCTGCAACTTTCTTCTTACTCCTTGCAATTGTTGTATATGCTCTGCAAACACTTCTGCATCATCACTAATTCAATCTACAATCATTAATTATACCAAATCTAAAACACCCATATGATTTCTCTCATAAACAATCTAAAATGGTGATTTTATTATTGATTTATTCACTAAATTGTTATATGCAATCTCAGCTTGTGCTAAAGCCAAGTCCCATTGCTTGGGTTTCTCTCCCACTATGCATCTCAACAAATTTCCCAAGCTCATCTTCACAACTTCTGTTTATGGGTGATATGCACTACTGAATTCTATATTAGTGCCCACCTTCTTCTACAAAGTCCTCTAAAAATGACTTAGAAATTTCACATCCCTATTTGAACTAATAGCTTTTTTAACACCATGCAATCTCACAATATCTTTAAAAAATAACTATGTCACTCTAGTAGCATCATTAGTTTTCTTACATGAAATGAAATGAACCATTTTAAAAAATCTATCTACAATAACAAAAAATGAATCATTACCTCTTTGTGTGTTTGGTAATCCCAACACAAAATCCGTACTCAAATTTGTCCATAGTCCTCTTGGAACTGGTAATGGCATACATAATCCAATATTTTGTGTATGTCCTTTAGCCACCTAAAATATCATGTACCTTGAAACATATCTTATCACATCTCTCTTCATCTTTGGCCAAAAATATTTTTCCTCCACTAAATCTATTGTCTTCATTTTATCAAAATGTCCAACCAAACCACCACTATGTAATTCTTTTATTATATTATCTTGTAGAGACCCAATTGGAATGCATAATTTTTTTCCTTTGAAGAGATAACCTTCTTATATAAGATACTCATCATGAATATCATCTATCCCACTTGTTAATAGATTCTTGTATCACTCAACTACCTTTCCAAAATATGTATCAGTGTCATATAATTCTTTGATAGCTTCAAATACAACTACTTCACTCACCATAGTAGTTAATAACGCTACCTTCATGCTTAATGCATTAGCTACCTGATTCTATTTTCCTAATTTATCTTTCAACAAAAAATTATACCCCGGCAATAAATACACTCACTTTGCATGCCTCCTATTCAACTTCTTTTGTGTATTCACATACTTCAAATCCTCATGATCTGTAAATAAGATAAACTCCTTAGGCACTAGGTAATACCTCTAACGTCTTAATGTTTGTACAATTTCATAAAGCTCAATGTCATAAGTAAAATACTTTATTTTTACCTCATTTAAATTCTCACTGAAATATGATATTGGCTTTCCTTCTTGACTCAACATAGTACCAATTCCCAAAAATGAAACGTAACAATCAACCTCAAACACTTTGTTAAAATTTGATAATGTTAAAATTGGTCTTTTGTAATCTTTTTCTTCAAAATTTCAAAAATTTATGTGGTTGCTCTAGTCCATGCAAATTCCTTCCTTATCATGTAATCTATTATTGGTGTCATAATGCTACTAAAATTTTAATAAATTTTCTATAAAAATTTACTAAACCATGGAAACTTCTTACCTCTATAATGCTTCTTGGAATAGGCCACTCAACAATTGCCTTTGTCTCTTCTTCATCTATTTTCACACCATCTATTGAAACTACATGATCTAAAAATTAGAAGTTTTGGTTGACAAATATTTCAAGAACACAAAAATAACACAGTAATAATGAATTCTCTAAGAAGAGATTACTCAAGATCGCAATACAAGTATATGCTTATCTCTGGGAAGAGATGTCTGATTTCCATTTTGGTTTACATATTCATTTATACACATTTTTAAAGCATGAGGAGGATGTTTAAGGTCACAAATATTGAGGGAGATCAAGTGGTTTGACTTCCATGATTTAAAACAATACAGAATCGAAGAATTACTATTTTTAGAAACTTACTATATTTAGACTACACTACTAAAATTGAAATTTGGAGAACTTCCATTGAGTTTTTAGGGGTCAAAATATATTTATCAAATATCCATGCCATCTCACCATGTTCTCCTCATTTTTATCTTTCCAACGGTTCAAACAGTGAGTCAATTGGAGCTACGGTGCAAAAGTTATGGCTCTCGAAAGTTCTATCATCAATTGGGGTGGAACCATCACCCGAATTGTCACCTAAATTTTTGCCCAGATCATTCCTCCCTCCTTGAGAATAAATGGTTCCCATTGCATCAATGTTCCTCATCAGGTGTGGTAGTTGTGTCTTGATTTGATTCTCTGTGAGCCACTCACCTTGGTGGCTAAGCTGGCCCCTTTTGACTACCTGATAAAGCAAAATAGAGCGTCATCTTATTAATTTCATCTAGGTGTCCACAATATGATCCTTGTCCACTGGATCAAAACTCTATGGATTAAGATCATCAATGTCTAGTTGTTCTACTATGATTGAAGTGTCCAATAGAGGTGGATTATATGGTTTGAGGAGCTCCACATTGAATATTGGATGCAGACCAAGGTAGGCTGGTAGGTTCAACTCAAAATCATTTTCTCCAACTTTTCTGGTGATGGTGTACGGACCATATTGCAGAGGCCAAATTTTTTTGTGTGGACCTACAATTCATTCCTTCTGAAGTTGTAACCAAACCTTGTCACCCACAACAAAATGATGTGCAATCCTATGTTTATCATGGCATTGGTTATATTTATGATTCATCTTCTCCAAGATGTCATGAACTTGCTATTGGATGTGTTGCATTTGTTTATTTAACTTTGTTGATTTTTATACCTCAGATCTTCTATGAGGTGTGTATTCCATGGTGGATAATGGAATGGATATATCAATTGCTGCCATGGGTTAGAACCAGAAGCATACTTGGAATCGACTATGCTTGGTCGAGTTGTACAAGGCCCAATTATATCCATGTTGTATGAAAAGAAGCCCCTCATCCCATGTGCTATTAGGATCTAGGAAGCACAACTGATTACCATATACAAGAAACTAACATGCATAATTAAACCAGAATCACAAGTAACTAGAAGTCAAAAATAACACAGAATATGAGAGACAATACCCAATTGTATTAATACTCTTCCAGAAGGAAATACAACAAAGAAGACTGTGGCATCTTCTTTGTTGTATTTCCTTCTAGAAGAGTATTAATACAATTGGGTATTGTCTCTCATATTTTGTGTTATTTCTAAATTCTAGTTACTTGTGATTCTGGTTTAATTCCACAGGTTAGTTGCTTGTATATGGTAATCAGTTGTGCTTCTTAGATCCTAATAAGTGGTGTCAAAGCTTTGTGGAACATAGGTCCTATCAATTGGTATCAGAGCGAGGTTGGAGGTTCTCAGAGTGAGGTTTACTAATAGGTGGTTTTAGATCTATTAAGTATTTTTGATTACAGGTCACTCTCAGGGGTTTCTGATTGAGTGGGAGTATAGCAATGGCAGAAGAAGGTAAGCTGAGAATGGAGTAATTCAGACACAGGTGTAGCACCACAGGGTGTGTGGTGGTTGGTCTTCAAGATTGAGCTTGAAGAGGGATACAATCCAGGATACATATTAGACAATGTATTGGTACAAGTACAGGTGCAGCTATTTATCTCCAAGTGGGAGATTGTTAGGTTGTGGAGCTAAAAGCTTCACCCGAATGCAAACATGGAGGAGGTTGTTGAGTGTCACAGTCGCTAACGTCGACAGGATCGACCGACATTAGGCAGGGGTCGATAGAAAGAAACTAACATCAACAGGAGTCAGCCGACGTCAGTCACCTCTTGGCAGACAGGGATTGACGTTGGTCGTCTGTGCAGTTCCAGAACTGCCTGTTGACGAACAGTTAGTTAATGAATCGATTGTTTGCATGTTAAAGACTAATTTGAGTCTTGAGCCGCTTGTCTAATTATTGTATGCATGGGATCTATATAATAGACCCATGGGGCTATATTGTAAAGTGTAGAA
The DNA here is from genome assembly GCA_037957365.1 of Torreya grandis. Taxonomy (NCBI): domain Eukaryota; kingdom Viridiplantae; phylum Streptophyta; class Pinopsida; order Cupressales; family Taxaceae; genus Torreya; species Torreya grandis. The sequence continues at coordinate 2,405,418 of JARHVA010001426.1, read as the reverse complement.
CCAGAAGAGTTCTTCCATGGTGGAATCACAGGGGTTCTTCCAGGTATGTAAGATCAGGTTGGTCTGCAAGGTGTGCAAAATCAGGTTGGAGATCTACATGGATAAGTAAGATCAGGTTGGTCTGCAGGTGTGTGTGTGTGAGGGTCAAAAGGAGATCTATGGGGTAGTAAGATCCAAGGTGACAGCAACACATCAAAGAGCAAGATCATGGTGAGATCTACTTGGAGTACCGATTCGTACTCGATTGTACTGGTAGTATTGTACTGACTGGTTGAGGTGAACAACAGCTCTGTGTTATCTATTTGTTTTGACCTGTTAGCTCCACAACCTAACATGTGCATAAATGTTTGGAGTGATACATTTGAATCATGTGAACAATCAAGCAGTTCACCACCTCTGTCTGACCATAAATTTGTAGATGAAAGGATGTGGACTTCATCAACTTGGTATCCATCATCTTCCATAGAGTGGACCAAAAGATGCTCAGGAACCTGTTGTCTCGATTTGAGATAATAGACTTGGGGAGACCAAAATGGAGCCATACATGACTAAAATATAGTTGAGTAGTTTCTTCAGTAGATATATTTTTCTTACAAGTAATCATGATAGCCATTCTTGAAGAATGATTGACTACAACAAAAATATAGTCCTTGCCATGTTTTGAATTGGGCAAACCTGAGAGAAAATCCATTGAGACAGATTCCCAAGGCCTGGTTGGTTCTAGCAATGGCGTGTATAATCCTTGCTTCTTATCTATTGGCTTGGCTATCACACATGGGGTGAAAGATTCGATATACCTTTCCACATACTTTCGCATATGGGGCTAGTAGAAGTGTTTTTGAATAATTGCCAATGTCTTTTCTACACCAAAGTGTCCAGCTATCCTACTAAAATGTGCTTCCCATATCATCTTCTGTTTCTCTACAACTAGAACATAGATGTGTCCCATATGATAGAGGACATTATTTTGCAAATATAAATTAGAAACATGTTTACCTTTTTGAATCACCTGATATGCACCAACAAAGGTAGGATTTACTTCATACAGAGCATCTCAAGTGGCAGGCTCATGTCCACACAGGTCAAGAACTATTGTGAGTACAATAATTGGTGGGTGGCTTAGATAATTTGCAACCGTATTTAAGCTCCCCTTTTTGTGTTTGATTATCAAATGGAATTTCTAAAGATATGTGGCCCAATTTTGGTGCCTCTCATTTCTCAATGTGCTCTGTGTCTGGATGAATTCCAATGGTCTGTGGTTAGTGTGGATGACCGTCTCTTTCCCCAAGATGTAGTGTTTCCATTATTTTTAGGCTTGCATAATGGCATAGAGATCCTTATCATATGTTGGATATTTCCTAACTATATCAGTGAAAGTTTCACTATGATATGCAATAGGATGGCCATTTTTCATGATGACAACTCCCATGGCATATTCAGATGCATCTATCATCAACTCAAAAGGTTGATGCAAATCTAGCAAGGTAAGAATAGGGGCTGAACAAAGTCTATTCTTCAAATTCTCAAATTCCCTTTATTTTATTTCACCCCATTAGACACTTAAGTTAGTGACCAAGCAACATGTGAAAATCCAAGAACAAACCTATGATAGAAATTTACAAGACCAAATAAGTTGTGAAGTTATGTGAGGGTCCTTAGTGTAGGCCATTCTAGAATAACCCAAATCTTTTTTGGATCAACATGGACCCCTTCCTCATTCATAACATACCCAAGGTACTAAATTTTTGTCATCTTGAATGTGCATTTTTTAAGATTTGCATACAACTTGTGATTCCAAAGAGTTTGAATCACCTTACAAACATGTTGCAGATGTTCCTCCCATGTTCTATTGTAGATGAGTATGTCATCCAGGTAGATAACCATGAATGATTTGGTGAAGGGTCATAGGATGTCATCCATCATCCTCATGAAGGTTGCAGGTGTGTTACTTAAGTCAAAAGGCATAACCAACCATTCGAAGAGCCCCTCCTTAGATTTGAATGCAGTCTTCCAGACATCAGTGGGATCGATGGGAATTTGGTGATAGCTATATTTGAGATCAATTTTGGTGAATAACTTCACACCATGGAGTTGGTCAAGTAGGTCATCAATCTTTGGGAGAGGGTAGCAATTCTTCACAGTGATTTTATTCAAGGCTCGATAGTCAATACAAAGCCTCCATGTTCCATCTTTCTTTGGTGCTGGGACAATTGGGCTGCCATAGGGTGAAGAGCTTGGCCTAATGTGACCCTTTTGGATCAATTCTTGAATCTATCTTTTTATCTCATCATTCTCCAAAATTAATCTATGATACACAGGACTGTTAAGCAAAGGTGACCCTGGGATCAAATCGATAGAATGTTTTACCTGGAAATACAATGGAACTCCTGTGGGTGACTTGAGTAAGTCATCATATTCTCCTATGATTTGTCCCATCTGCTTCTATTTTTGTGTCGATTTTGTATTCAGGACTGCAACATTAGCCTTCTTAGATTTATGTGGTTTGACCACTATGAGAATGAATTGTTTTGTCTTTTCCACCAATCTCTTACATTGCTTGGCACTAATCAAGGAGATAGATGTGGGAGGTGGTACCTTTGGTACCCTGTAGCACCATGTTCCAAGAGTGGGGGTGATTTTTTGGGTTCATGATTCATAGATGCCATGTTGATCATACATGAATGGTTGACCAAGGAGTACATCACAAACATCTAGATTGACCACATCACACAAGACTTCATCTTGAAAAGGTTTTATTGCATATAAAAGAAGACACTGATGGGTGACATGGAGTTCTCTCCCTAGGCTCAACCATCCAATACTATATGGCTTTGGGTGAGGCTTCATGGATAGATTTAGACTTTTCACAACTTTAGTAGAGATTAAATTCTTTTGACTCCCACTATCAATAATGAAATGCAGAGGCTTACCTTTTACCCATAATTTGGAGTGGAACAATCTTTCCTTGTCATCTAGCCTTTCCTCAGGGGTCTATGATGAAGCAATGATGGTGTCAGGCTCAGTGTATACAATCTTGTCTTCATCCTCTTTGACTATAGGTTGTGTATGAGACAGAGTAGTATATTTTGAATATTATGACTTAGAAATCAGTGACTTGATGGCTCGACATTCTTCTTTGGAGTGAGTTCTAGTTTTGTGGTAATCAAACCATTTTCCAACCTTCCCCTTCTGTGGTTTCTTATCTTGAAACTCTTTTTGCTTCCAATTTTGGCCTCATATTTGACCTTCCTTATCACTTTTCCATTTTGAGGTTTGACTCTTCATATTATTTCTACCATGCTTCTACTCAATCTTCACTGCGAACTTATATGCCTCACTGAGGGTTTCCAAATTGAAGAGTTCCATTTCCCCCCATATGTACCATTATAGTCCACCATGATATTTGAGAGTCTTATGTTTCTCACTTTCTTGGATGCCCAATCTTGTAGTCAAAGAATGAAAAATGTTTGTGTAATCTTGAACAAGTTGGTCCTTACCTTGGCGAAGTTATTGCCACTGTATGTACAGATCATCATATGCTCCAATGGGATAGTATTCTTCCTTTACCACTTCCATGAAATCATCCTAGGTAGGTTCCACCTCAAGTCCAATGTCATTTGTACTGAACCTCTTTTTGTACACTTTCCACTAATTTTTTACAGGCAATTATGCTTTCAAAAGAGCAAAAGTGATCTTTTCTCCATCGATGAACTTATTTACAGAGAGGTAGGAAGACAATTGATCCAACCAATTTTATACTACATCAGCATTAATTTTTGCCTTCAAATGTAGGAATGTCAAAATTTACTTGAACTTTGAAGGGTGTTGGAGCACTGAAAGGATGGTCCATGGATGAGGAGCCAGGAAGTGCAGATGAGGAGCTAGAATTTCCCATAATAAGTTATTGGAGAATTTAGGCAAAAAAATTTAGCATCTATGTTTGTTTCCATTAGAAGGCTTCATTTACCATTTCTTTAAAAGGATTATATGTCTCAGTGTCATCCACTATTTGAAGTCATTTGGAGCGAATAGGTGGATAGTTTAGAAGCTCTGTTGTTTTCCACCCAAGCTTCTTGTAGCCTGACCTCATCTTCAGGATCATACACTTTCAAGACAAACCAATTTGATACCACTAATCCAAAACTTATAAGTTTTGGTTGAAAAATATTTCAAGAACACAAAAATAACACAGTAACAATGAATTTTCTGAGAAGATATGTTTTATTACTCAAGATCGCAATACAACTATAAGTTTATCTCTGGGAAGAGATGTCTGATTTCCATTTTATGTTACATCTTAATTTATACACATTTTTAAAATAGGGGGAGTATGTGGAAGGTCACCAATCTTGAGGGAGATCAAGTGGTTTGACTTCCACAATTTAAAACAATAGAGAATTTGAGGAATTACTATTTTTAGACTACACTACTAAAATTGAAATTTGGGGAAATTTAATTGGGTTTTCTATGGTCCAAATCCATTAAGCAAATATCTATTCTATCTCAACATTTTCTCCTTGTTCTTATCTTTCCAACGGTTCAAACAGTGAGTCAATTGGAGCTACAGTGCAAAAGTTATGGCTCCCAGAAGTTCTATCATCAATTGGAGTGGAACCGTCACCCAAATTGTCGCCTAAATTATTGCCCAGATCACTAAAAATATCAAAAATACCAAATGGTTCTGCATAAACCTACACTTCTTCAAATTTTCATACAACTTCTCCTTTCTTAAAAAATACAGTACCATTCTCAAATGTTGTAAGTGTTCTTCTTTAGTCTTACTGAATATCAAAATATCATTAAAATAAACAACCACAAACTTACCAATATACTCTTGTAGCACTATATTCATCACCCTCATAAATGTGCTAGGTGGATTAGATAATATGAATGGCATCACCATCCACTCATATAAGCCATCCCTAGTCTTGAATGTAGTTTTCCACTTATCTCCTTCACGAATTTGAATCTAATAATAACCACTCTTTCGATCAATCTTGGTAAAATATTTTTCTCCAAGTACATCCATCATATCACTAAACAAGGTATATGAAACCTATATTTTATTATAATTTTGTTAATTTCTCTACTATCCACATACATTCTCCATCCTCCATCTTTCTTTGGAGTTAACAATACTAGTGTTGCACATAGACTCATACTCTCTCTTATTACCTTCTTTCTTAGTAATTCAATAACCTATTATTTAATTATGCATGTTCTATTGGACTCATCCTATAAGCTGCTTGATTGGGTAGAGATGATCCTGGAATCAAATCAATGTGATGTTCAATATATCTCTTCAGTGGTAAACCATCTGGTAACTCATCAAACATAACATATGCATATTCTTTCAACCCTCTTGCTTCTTCTATTAGTATTTGCACCACTTATGTTTATTCATTTTTTACTACTAATGCATAACAACAACCTGCTACCTTCATATCTTGGATAAATTCTTTAGTAAAGAGCACACTTTCTAATAGAATAACATCACACCATATTTCATCATTATAAAGTTTTCCTGTAGAAAACTTGATTAAGCATCTTTTATCTACTTTAACTTCATTACCTTTCTTAAGCCATGAAATTTGATAAGGATTAGGATTTTTTTCACATTTCAAATTTAGTTTCTCTATCATTTCTTTAGAAACCATATTTTCACAACTACCACCATCTATAATTACTTTACATACCTTTCCACTTGAAGTACATCTTGTTTGAAAAATATTTGATCGCAACCATGCATCACCACCTTCTTTATTCTACACTTGTTCCTTCCTTGGAGTGATCATGGTTATTCTCATCATGATATTATATCCAACATTTTCTAGTACAACTTCAGTATTCTACTCTTTTATTTTAGCTTCAACTAGATTTACTCTTGCGTGATCTTCTTGCCTCCTATCTTGATCTTGATAGTTTGGACACTCAAATGCTTTATGCCATTCTTTTCCACATCTATAACAAACATAATATCTATGATGACTTGAAAACCATTCTCTAGCACCACCATAACCTTAGCCTTTCTAAAATCCTCATCCTTTTTATTGGTATTGAAACTTTTGCCTACTATCATCCTATCTTTTTGCACCCCATGATAATTCACCTCTATTGGTATTACACCCACCTCTAGTGGTATTAAACCTACCTTGTACCCTATTTGGAGGGGATCCACATCTTCTTGGACCAAGAGATGTTCTCCTAAAATTATGTCTATTTTGTTTTTCTTCTGCCTTTAAAGCTAATTGATAAGCCTTCTCAATGCAAAGAATTATATGCATGCTTAATTTATCTTGAATAGAAAATTTAAAACCATTTACATACCTTGTAGCCATATTCTCTTCTATTTCATTATGTTCCACTCATATGGAAAGCTTATAAAATTCATCTATAAACTCTTTTATACTATGATCTTTTTGCCTCAAATTTTGAAATCTTCTATATAGGGTTTTTGCATAATCTACAGGAAGAAATTTCTCCTTCAACTTATTCTCCATCTTTTTTCATGAATTAATCTTCTCTTTACCTTTTGTCTATCTCTATTTATTCAAGTGATCCCACCAAATCATTGCATTAGATTTCAATTTCATGCATGCAAAATTTACCTTCTTGTCTTCTCTCATAGTCTTCCACTCGAAGAATTTTTCCATGATATTCATCCAATCTATCAACTCTTTTGGTTTTAAACTACCTCCATAATCTAGAACATCAACTTTGATTCTTTTATTTCTTCCTTATAAATCCCAAACCATCCTCTCTTCCATCGATAGTGACTGATCTTGTTCTTTTTCTTATTGAATTTTTTCATCACGATCTATGTCTTCCTCATCACCACTTTGTCTTCTTTGTTGATTGGTGATAACCTCGATTAATTTTTCCATTTGTCTCTATATCTCTTGTATATTTTGGTTCATCTTTGCAATACCTCCTTGTCCTCTCGCCATTTTTTACTCCTACAAGTTTCGAACTTGCTTTGATACCAAATAATGAACCCAAAAACTATCAAGATAAATAAATTACCAATAGGCCAAGATCTTGAAAAAATAATCAAAATTAATTTGTTTTGAATGACTTGAAATAATTTTAACCCCAAAACATGCTTAAATAATCCTCAACTCAGAATTTAGAGTTGACATGCAGAAATTTGAAAAAACTAAAATCTAAAAAAAATGTCTATCTTTAGCAGCGATTATTTATAGTAAGTTTCACATGTAAGCACGTGCAGCTTTTTAAAATCTCCCTAAATACTATAAACACTATAATTAGCCTATGGGACAAAATTCAACTAAATTTGACATCTAATTCTAAAAATAGAAAATTCTCAAAAAAATCATTAAATTTTAATTATGAACCCTCATATGATCATGTATGGTCTCCAAAAAAATTCAAAATCAAATATAAGTGGATAGATCCACTTAGGACAGCATCAAACTTTTTGATATGGTCATTTTGGCATGTGAAAGGGGTCAAATGGAACTATGGGTCAAAAGTTATGGCCTCCAAAAGATTGGCCTATTTTTTCTGCATCAAAAAGGTAAGGCATAAAAGAGACCTATGGATAACTAAGGATAAAGCCTTTCAAAACTGGAACTTGAACCTATATAAAGCAATGAATCAGAAACTAATACTTTTTATAAGTTATTTTAGCACACCAATAAATAAATATAGTGAGGACTCAAAGGGAAATAAAACACAACATACATAAGCATACAAAACCAAAGGTTGTCAAATTGTTAGATCACTATTGAACATCAACAAGAGGGATTATAATTAGGAATGCAAAAGGCATTCAAATCAGCTATAGGTCAAAATGAAAGACTATATTTAAAATAGATAATTCATACACTATCCAAGAACTAAGATACCAAAATGATGGAACGTCTCAAATAATCCACATAATGGAAGAATAATCAAGATTTGCACATAGAGATCAAGTCAAGAAGTTATCAAAATTTGTTATTAATCTTAGCAGCCAAAATTTTCTTTTCTTTGTGACCAAGAGGTTACATGAACTTATAGCTTGGGATGGGGAAGGCCTCATATCTTCAAACTTTTCTTAAAATAGAAGTCCAAAAATAGAACCTCTTGTTTAAAATCATATAAAAGATGCATGCATTACAATAATATCAAAAATAACACTTCAGTATAAAAATATAATATACATTTGCTTTATAAACACAATGGGAAATAAATTTCCACATTGGGAATATCATGCAAACATATAACTTTTTTAAGATTTTGGTGTTGATGTGGCACTACTATTTGTAGAATTCGGTGGGGTTGTAGTTAAAACTGTGAGATAGACTAAGAGATCTATGAAGTCAGGGGTACTAACTTCCAGTTATATGTGATGAACCTCCTACAGCAATTTACCTCTTACAACAGATTTAATCTAAATATGCCAAAATAAAATAACTCTTACCAATAACAGAAACACAAAAAGCTTATATTGATCACAGGCCTCTTCGAGGGGGTAACCTCCTTTGAGCAAGCTCAATACAATGAATTCGTGGATGCCTTTATTCGGCCTCAACACTTACTTATATACTAACTCTATTCTAACAACTACTACTTCCCTTATATGTGGGATAATTCGAATAAGCTCTAAGGGACGACTTACAAAGCATATGCGTCCATAGCAATTAAGCACGGGTTCCTAACATCCCCTCCCTCTTAAAAAAAGCTTTGCCCTCAAAGCTTCAAATGTGGGAATTGTTGTTGAATCTGGAAGAGTGGTTCCCATGTTGCATCTTCTGGTTGCATGCCGTGCCATTGGATTAAGACCTCTGTGATGGAGCGGGATCGAAGTTGGCGGGTGCGCCTGTCCAAGATTGCTTCGGGCTCGAGAAGGATGGAGCCTTCATTATCAAGTGTTGGTAAAGCTGTCTGCACTCGGATGTTGGAGCCAAGAACTTGTTTCAAACAGGAGACATGAAAGACGGGATGAACTTGGGAGGAAGGTGGAAGCTCTAACTTGTAAGCAACTGACCCAATCTTTTGGAGAACCTTATATGGCCCATAAAACTTTGGAGCAAGCTTTTAGTGCCCTTTTTGTTTTAGTGATGATTGCTTGTAGGGCTGCAGACGAAGAAAGACCATATCACTAGGTTGAAAGGTACGCTCAAAGCGGTGTTGATCAGCCTGCTGCTTCATTTAGTTCTGGGCCATGTGGAGATTGTCTCGCAAGGTGCAGAGAATCTGATCCTGGTTTTAGAGAGTAGTGTCAACTGCCTGAACTGGTGAGCTACCAGGATGATATGGAAGAAGTGGTGGCGGTGCTTGACCATAAACTACCTCATAGGGAGTCATTTTGGTGGAGGTGTGGTATGAGGTATTGTACCACCATTCAGCTAGGGGAAGCCACTTGGCCCATTGATCTTGTTGTTTTGAAGCAAAACAATGAAGGAAGGTCTCCAAGAATTTGTTGACAATTTTTGTCTGGCCATCTGTTTGTGGGTGGTACCCAGAGCTCATTTTCAACTGTGTGCCTATGCGACGAAATAGTTCAGTCCAAAAATGGCTAGTGAAAGTGGCATCACGATCTGAGACAATTGAAGAAGGAATGCCATGAAGATGGAAGATCTGATCCAAGAAAACCTGTGCAACTATGGACGCGGTGTATGGGTGGCTGAGTGCACAAAAATGACTATATTTGGAGAGGCGATCGACAACAACTAGGATCACTGTCTTTCCCCTAGATTTAGGGAGGCCCTCAATGAAATCCATGGAAATATCTGTCCAGATCCTAGTAGGAATGGGCAAGGGCGCGAGCAAACCAAAAGTCAATGTGGTTTCACCTTTGTGTCGTTGGCAGGTTTCACATTCAGCCACCATCTGTTTAATTTCAGTTTTCATGCCTTCCCAAAAGAAGTGTCGACGTGCCCGCTCATAGGTTTTGAGAAACCCTGAGTGCCCTGCTGAGGGGGAAGCATGGATTTCATAGAAGATAGCCTGATGTAGGTCTGAAATTTGGGGAAGCACCAAACGACCCTTGTATCGCAGAGAAGCACCATCCCATGAATAATGCGGTATGGCAAAGGGGTTAGTGGCCAATTGATGAATGATGTGGCATAAGGAGGGATCATTTACATACCCTTGTTGGACAGATTCCAACCATTTAGGAATGGGCATGGAGATGGCAGAGAGGGAAGGGTGGTCCTCAAAGGTTCTTGAGAGAGCATCAGCCACAACATTGTCTTTTCCCTTCTTATAGGTGATCTCATAGTCATAGCCCATGAGTTTGCTGACCCACTTCTGCTGAGCTGGGGATGAGACCCGCTATTCCAAGAAATATTTCAAACTCTGATGATCAGTTTTGATGCAAAAATAGTTTCCCAGTAAGTAGGGTCTCCATTTTTGTACTGCATGTAAAATTGCCATCATTTCCTTTTCATATGTAGACAAAGCTAAATTGTGGCCAGAAAGGGCTTTGCTGGTGAAGGCAATTGGTCAGCCCTCTTGGAGAAGAACAACACCCAAGCCAATGCCACTGGCATCACTTTCAATGGTGAAAGTTTTGGTGAAGTCTGGCAGTGCCAAAATTGGTGTACTACACATAACCTGTTTGAGTTGGATGAATGCCTGATCAGCTGTTGCACCCCAGGTGAAAGCATCCTTCTTCAATAAGGAAGTCAAAAGAGCCGCGATCTTTCCATAATCTTTGACGAACTTGCGATAGTATCTTGTCAGGCCTAAGAAACCACGAAGGCTCTTGAGGGTGGTTGGTTGAGGCCAATTCTGCATAGCACTGATTTTTTCTGGGTCCACGCGAACCCCATTGGCTGAAACAATGTGCCCCAAATAGTCAATTTCCTCTTGACCGAATGAACACTTGGATTGCTTGGCACATAATTGATTGTCGGCTAACAACTATAATGCCCTATCAAGATGTTGGAGATGCTCGGCCCATGTGCGGCTGTAAATCAAAATGTCATCAAAGAAAACTAAAATAAATTGACGGAGAAAAGGCCAAAAGATTTTATTCATGAGTGCTTGAAAAGTGGAAGGGGCATTTGTAAGGCTAAATGGCATGACAAGGAACTCATAGTGACCCTCATGTGTACGAAAGGCTGTCTTGGGAATGTCATCAGGATGCACTCGAATTTGATGATAGCCAGAACGCAGATCCAACTTGGAGAAGAATTTGGCCCCATGGAGCTCATCAAGAAGCTCATCGATGACAGGAATTGGGAATTTATCCTTGATAGTGAGGTGGTTAAGGGCTCAAAAGTCAATGCAAAGGCACCATGACCCATCTTTTTTGTGGACAAGAAGCACTGGGGAGGAATATGGGCTAGTGTTGGGGCGGATAACGCCAGACTAGAGGAGTTCCCGGACTAAGTTCTCAATTTCAGTCTTTTGCATATGGGGGTAACGATATGGCCGAATGTTGGGTGGAATGCTTCCTGGAAGGAGAGGAATGCGGTGATCTTCAGGGCGTGAAGGGGGTAGCCTTACTGGTTCTAAAAAAATGGTTGCATGCTTGTCGAGTATGGCTTGTAAGTCTGTAGGGTGGTTAGAAGCAGCAGAGGGCTGGAGTTGAATGGAATGCAGTTGTGCAATGACCCCATGTGAGCCTTTTTTCAAAAGTTTTTCCATGCAATGAGAACTGATGATGTTAGCAGATCCTGGTAATAACCCTTTTAAGGTGTGCTTCTGACCATTATCTGTGAACTGCATCCAAAGCTCAGAGAAGTCCCATAAAATAGGTCCTAATGTGCGAAGCCATTGTGCCCCTAAAACCACATCACACCCACCTAAGGGTAGGGCAAACATATCAGAGCGACAATTATAATCGCCGATTGTAAGATGCACATTTCGACACTTCCCTTTACATGACAATGTGCCCCCATTAGCAATCATGACTTCAAAGCTAGAACAAGGGTATATAAAGCAATCTGCTGCCTTAGCAATGCGAGGATCAATGAAATTGTGAGTACTGCCCGAGTCAATGAGGATTGTGAGAGGGATATTTTTGAATCACCCTTTGACCTTCATGGTTTGGGGAGTAGTGACACCTGCTAGTGCATGTACTGAGATCTCAGGTTGAGTCTCTTGAACCATTGGGTCCTCTTCAGTGTCGAGTTCATCTTGAGCATCTTGAAATTCTGGAATATCAATCTCGCTGTCTTGTTCTGGTGGTGACTTCACATCTAGCAAGTAAAGTTTTTGTTGGATGCACCTGTGACCCTTAACCCATTTGTCATCACAGTTGTAACATAATCCTTTTTATTTACGAGCCCACATCTCTGCCTCAGTCAGGCGCTTGATTGGTGTGGTTATGGTTGTCCGTTGATTCACTGTGTTCTTTGTTGGTAAAAAGGTGGGAGGTCGACGCTGTGTGGAGAGTTTATCTTTTGCTAACTTAGCCAGACCCAAAGCTTCCATCATATTTTTAGGTTGAAACATTTTTACCTCTGAGCGGATCAGCTCTCTAAGGCCACTAACAAAGCAACTTTTGAAGAAGTCATCTGACAACCCTTCAGTGTGATTAGCGAGTTTTTCAAATTCAAGCTGATATTCCCAAACAGTACCTGTTTGACGGAGTTTGGTGAGAGCGCCTGTGAAATCCTCGAATGCTGAGGGACCAAACCTACCCAAAATTAAGGATGCAAAAGTTGACCAATCAGGTTCATCATTGGTCTTGAGATACCAACGGTACCACTGAAGTGCTTCTTGTTCCAAATGAAAGGAAGCAATTGGGACTTTGTTTACAGAATAAGTATTGTGGAGGTTGAAGAATTGTTTGGCGCGATATATCCATCCTGTAGGATCTGTACCATTGAACCGTGGAAAGTCTAGCTTAGGTCCACGGGAGGAGTTGGAAGTAAAGGAGTGACGGTCTGAAAAAGACTCCTCCTTCTGCATTCGGTTGAGCAAGATGCTATTCTGTTGATTCAAGCCACGCATCATATCAGTTAACTCTGTAACCTGAGATTTCAATGTGGTGATTTCTTCCTCCATGATTTTTGTGCCTGCACGAGTGGTGACCATAACCAGTTGTGAATAGCCGGGGATCCGGGGATTTTTTTTTTTTTTTTTTAGCGGCTATTTTTTTTTTTTTTTAGCGGCTATTGTTTTTTTTTTTTTTCTAAGCGGCTATTTTAGGAACGGATTGTCTGCAACTGTGTGGTTTGAAATATCATCAACTGTGGATATGCTGTTGTTTGCTCTCTGAACCTGATAAGTTGGATATGGACCCCAGGTTTGTTTGGCTGCCTAAAGGATTTTTAAATTCTCTCTGGCCACCAAAGCTGTCTGAGCGAGTACCGCTCTCTAGAAATTTTTGGCCGTGGGTTTGCCCCTTAACAACAGCTTTTGGTTTACCTCACGGGTGGGATCTAGTCAATCAGGATGGGGTCGTTGCCCTTTTCGCTGGCAGGTCCTCTCAATGGGCCAGCTACTTCGGGGTTCCTGTGGTACTCCTCACAATGAGTTTTAGGGCTTATGCCCAAGCACTTCCCACAGTTAAGCGGATAGGTATTTACCCAATCCGAAATGATGGAACCTGCAATGAAAAATTTCTTGCCAGAAAATGGCGTAGCTCCTGGAAAGCCCTACTTGAAAAAAAAATGCTCCAAATCTACCCACAAAGCCAAGAAAGTGCTCTGATACCAAATGTGATGAACCTCCTACAGCAATTTACCTCTTACAACAGATTTAATCTAAATATGCCAAAATAAAATAACTCTTACCAATAACAGAAACACAGAAAGCTTATATTGATCGTAGGCCTCTTCGAGGGGGCAACCTCCTTTGAGCAAGCTCAATACAATGAATTCGTGGATGCCTTTATTCGGCCTCAACACTTACTTATATACTAACTCTATTCTAACAACTACTACTTCCCTTGTATGTGGGATAATTAGAATAAGCTCTAAGGGACGACTTACAAAGCATATGTGTCCATAGCAATTAAGCACGGGTTCCTAACATTATACATGTTTTAGACCCAAAAATAGCCTCCTTAACTTTTAGCACTTCCCCCAATCCATACGCTATATCAAATTCTTTATCTATTACCCAAAAATGTAGTATTGAAGGCTTCAAAATATTAATTGCTTTAGTCATTAACCTGTCTTGCTCTACCTCTAAGATTTTAAACTCGGCTACTAAGACTTTTGTCCTTTTCACTCTATCTTTGGAAAAACTTACCAACTGTAGCACTTCTTTATTGGTCTTATACACAACACCTTCCACTTTTTATTTAAATTCTTCAATAGTTAAGTGGAGAATGTTGTCAAAATTGGGTTGATTTTACTATCTCCCCTATCTGGGTGATCACCCTAGTCATTCACATGACAACCAAAATTTATAATACCTTAGCTTCATGATTTAAAAAAATACTCAACAGTGTCTTCATTTAGTTATCCCAATTCATGGAAGCATCCCTTTTGGAAATCACATAGTTTAGACACCAAGAAGCATCTATGTTGGGCATTAAATTACATTGATCAAAATCACTAATTCTAGAGAATTTGGCCAAGAAATTCAATCTCCTCTCTTTGTCCTTCATCTTAATCCATAATGTAACAAGCTCTAATCTATTGGCCTAAATGGCTTCCCTAGATACTCTAATGTTGAGCAAGATGTTATACAAATTTGTAGCTACACTTTGTACCTCAACAATTGCATCCTTAGGAGCTTGTATAGTATTCATTTGTTTCCATATTTTTAACGCTTCCTTAATGACTTGGTGGATTTATTTTAATTTTGACCTGGTATAATCAATAAAAGTATTAAAATCCTTAATGTACTTTATAGGGTCATTGGGGTTCCTCTTGGGTCTCTTAGCCAATGAAAATAGATTTTCTCTCTATTCAAATTCTATTTCTCTCTTTGTTTATGTATTGATCATCTTCCTCTTCCTCACTCTCTGTATAGTCCCATTCTCTTTGTCAAACCTTGTAGAAATTATGGGAAGCTCTATCATAACTATATTTTGTCTTTCATCTTGTACACTATGCATCTCCCTTACCCATTGAGGAACTATTAGTTGACTTTTTTCTTCTCCTTAGGCAAGTTATGAAAATGTAGAGGTTTGAGAGGTCATAGGAAGGGATGTGGTAATTAGAATAGATATGGTTGTTAATGAAGCATTTATTTGAATGGGGACTTGGGTAAGTCTTTGGCTAACCATTTTTCATGGATAAGTTTATTTTATTGGGATCACCTTAGCCAAGAATCTAGTTAAATCTAGAGCTATTTCTACAGTCATGGTTGTTTTTGGCATGACTAATGGTTGTGGCATGGGAAGTTCTAATTGGGTTAAATTTTTCTTGGAAACTAATGGACTTCAAGGATCAAAAATAAAAATTGTGACCATGTTCTTAAAATGGATTAATTTAAGAGTCCTTATTAGTTTTGGGGAAGAATGAATATTATAATTTGTGCTAGTAACAATAGAAGTGAAAGATGAAACAAAAGGCATTATTATAGGTAGACTTACAATTTGGATTTTATGCACTAGGTATTGAATAAATGATGGAAGAAACTACCTTAAAAATCTTCTAAGTTTTCTCTAATGTGAGGCTGAATAAAGTGTATCCTTCTTGACTTCCCAAACTCAAAGCTTTTGCTTTCTCCAGCACAGCTTATTCATCATTTGGATGTGCCAATCCTATCTTTAAGTCTTCTTCCTCTGATGAATAATCAACAAAGGATACAACCTATTCTATCTCTTCTTATTCATCTTCTTCCTCCATTGTTTCCCATGTATCTTCCCCCTCAATCTCTGTAACTTCTTCTATGATAGGGAGACCAAGAGATGGCATATCATCCAGCTTTCTACCCTAGGGAAGAGCAGGGGAGTATTTTTGCTTCCTTTGGTATCTAAAAATTAGTGGAGTGGAGGGTGGATGAGATGGTAGCAAGGTAAATTTTAAGACCCCATATCTGAAACCCCCTTAGATTCATTTAGGTGAATTTGATTCGCAACCTTGGTAAATTGGTAGGTCTAAAAATTTTACCCATTCACCCAACAATATTCTTATCTAATGCACATTCCTTATTAATGTATTTTCTTAACTTAAAGTTTAATAAATACCCCATGCATTTTTATTGAATGCACATTCATTCCTTCATATTCTACATCACTCGCCTCTGCCCATAATAGCACCATCTGACTCTGTCAATGAGAAAGTCGCTCATCTCTATCGATGGTATAGTTGTTCAAATCTATCGATGATAGAGTCATCCGCTCAACCAATGGTATAGATGTCCAACTCTATCCATCTTAGTGCCATCTAGCTCAGCCTATGGGAGATCCATTTGACTCCATCCATGGCAGAGATGAAAGGCTCTACCCATAGTAGAGCCATCTAATTGTGTTGATGGTACAATCATTTAGCTACACTAAATAGCAGAGCCAAAGGGTGTGTCGAATGGTAAAATTGAATGGTTTTGATGAATATTACAGTGAAAGGCTTCACTGAATGTTGGATCTAAATGGTTTTACTGAATGTCATAGCTAAATGGATCAGCCATCGATTGGGAAGACAGTAGATCCCTTATAATTGGGCAGCATTGTTTGTTATGTCATCTATCAAAACCCTTCAAATTGGGTGGAATGTCTTTTATGTCATCCACCAAAACCCTCAACCCTCATTTTATGCATTTTATTCCATCAACACATCCCCCCTTGGCCCCACCTATAGTAATTGGAGGAATATCTTGTAGATTTACTTGGCTATATCCTATAGAAATAAAAAGTTCACATCATTCAAGGAGAGATTTTTGCATATGAAGAGAAATCAAATTTATAATGGTTTATATATAGAATTTAGATTCTATGTGTCAATATTTAGAAAAAATGATGATGCACTTCTGCAAGTGTTGTCATTGTTTAGACTAGCTAATACAAAAAAAATTGAATTCGGAACTGGTCAAGCTGCCTTTGGTAACCAATGTCATGCATATATTGGATGCCTTTAGATCCATTTTAAATCATATGGGATCAATAAAAAAAATGGTTGATAATGTCTATTATGAAGCTTTGGGGCATGATTTAGATGATAGGGATAACAAACAACAAGAGATGGCAGTTGAACAATGATCCATCAATCAAAAAGATGAAACCTTTGGTGACATAAAGATTGAATTGTTGCATGGAATTCTAGATTAGATTGATCCTAAACTTGAATTCCATGCAACAGTTCAATATTTATATCACCAAGGGTTTCATCTTTTTTATTTTTGATCGTTGTTTAACTGCCATCTCTTATTGTTCGTTATTCATGTCATCTAAATTGTGCCTTGCATCTTCACAATAGACATTGTTGACCATTTTTTAACCAGCTCATATGATTTTGGATGCATTTTGGAGCTATCCAATGGATCCATGACATGGTTACCAGAGATAGATTCACCAGTTCCTAATTTAATCTTTTTCATATCATCTATTTTTGAAACACAGTCAATACTTACAAAACATGAACCATCATTTTTTATTTACTACCAACACATGAAATTTGAAATTCATTTTAGTATCATTCAACAAATAGGTGAATTTAATGGTTAGCTTTCAAGGTTTCAATTTTTTTTTTCATTTCTTATTCTCATGCCCTTAAGCTTTAACCCTGGTGAGGTTTTTTACAGTTCCACTCAGCACTGTCATCATATATCATTCTACACTATCTTCTAGTCTTTCATTCGACACAAATTTTGGTTTTCATTTCTTCTTCCCATGCCCTTAATATTTCACCCTAGTGAAGGTTTTTGTAGGTCCATTTAGCATTATCATCTGGTCTATCATTATACACTATCTTCTAGTCTACCATTTGATGATATCATTCGACACTATCGGGGTTTGGAGGTGTTATCTTGTTTGATATTGAGATTGAGGAGTGTGTGTGTGTGTGTGTGTGTGTGTGTGTGTGTGTGTGTGTGTGTGTGTGTGTGTGTGTGTGTGTGCGCGCGCGCGCGTACGTGTGCGTGTGCGTGTGTGTGTGTGCGTGTGTGTGTGTGTGTGGTGAATTAAATTATTTTTGAAGGTAATGATGTAAAGGGTTGGTGAGCTGACCCCTAAAATAATTTATATCCATTAAATTTTGGTGATCCGGTCCCATCTGCCAACCTTAAAAATTTGCCAAAACCAAAATTTGAAAATGGAATATTTGTGAATTAATAAATATTCATTGCTAAAATTTACCCTAGATGGTAAAGGGGTTTTAATAATAACTACGGTAAGAGGAGGAATTTAAGGTGATGAAGTGGAAGTTATGGAAATCACAAGGCTTCACTGGGGGAATAAAGAGATTGGGGAGAGTTAGGGATAGTTGAAATAGAGGCAAAAATTGATTGCAAGCTTTCAAACAGGATTAATTGGGTGGTTGTGGTAAGAGGAGGCAAAGGTTTTATTAAAAAACTAATTTTGCTTTGACCAACTAAGGTAACTATTGGTTTTTCTATGGTTGTTTTTATCCCTAAGACCTGCTTGTATGATGCTATGCAAGTGGAAGGAGTCTGAGGGCCAAAAATTCCTATCAAAATCTCCCTCTTGAGCTGGGGATTTGAGTCCATTTGGCTTCCAAATTGATATGTCACTTATTTTATGGATTTTACTTATGGGAATGAATATTTATTGGTTAAGTTCCCTTTTCAAAGCGTTTGCATCCTTTGAAAAGAGCATGCATCCTTTACAAAGGGCATGCACCTTTTTCAAAGGAGCATGCCCTTTGCAAAGGGTATACGCCCTTTTTAGATTTCAATATTTTTTTTGCATTTTCCCTCCAAATTTGTCTTGGCTAAAGGATTGGGAAAGTCTGAACCTAGCTTGAAACTAGTCATGGAGTGACCCACTTAGTTTCTAATAAATTTAGGAGTCTTTTTCATCTTTATTGACACATCTGATCAAGTAGATTTTATTATTTTTTTTAAAAAATATATGGGTTTGTAGAGGAGAAAGTGTAGTTTTTGACTTTTATTTTTTCAATGCTAGAATATTATTTATAATTATTACTTAATTTATACATAACATACCTCATTATGGACTATATACATATCATCATAAATTCCCTTATAACTTTTTGAATATTAATCAAATGCTTATAAAACTTATATCTCAACAATCTATACATTGTCAACTATGCTTTAAAAAAATTATTTTCATGAAGTTAAGGTCAAAAAGTTGTGCTCGTACACTTACAATTTCAAATTTATAGTTTTTTTAACTTGTAAAATTATTTAAAATTTATAGAATATAATTAAAAATATTCTCAACAATCTTCGAAATTTCACCTATCCATATATGAAGTTTCATAAAAAAATCATTCATTTACTTTTTAAAAGTGTGTTTGTACACATGTAATCTCCTTATCTTTTCATAAAAAATGACCAACCTATTATCATAAATGCATCTATTTTGCATAGTTTTATCATCTAGGTATTGAAATATATATATATATATATATATATATATATATATATATATATATATATATATATATATATATATATATATATAATAACTACATTCAAAATGTCACAATTCATGTTATTATGTCATTTCTAAATTACTTTTTGAAGTGTCTCTAACATTCTCTCCAAGTTCAACTATTGTTATTTTTAGAAAAAAAAGTGTCATTTTATACCCCCACCCTTTTTGTCCCCCATTATCCTGCATCTACCCTAAGAGTCTTGTGGTGGATATGGATGCCATTGTTGACTCCATGTGTTCTAATATTCATCCTATGTGTCATCTGGATTATATTTTAGGGCTTGTGCTAGTATCATAGATATCTTTTTATCCTTCATTTTTGTCCATACCTAGGAGTCAAATGAGGCATTCAAGAAAAATTGATCATGGTCATAAGTTTGGTGACCATAAGAGATATGAACTTTATTATTATCTAAGATGGTTGAGTCACCCCCTTATCCTTTTATTGGGTTCCCATTCCCTAAATGGTGTAAAATCCAAGTTGTAAGTTGTCATGGATTTACCAGCTAAAATAAAATGTAACCTAGCCACATACTGGTGTTGTCCAATGCTGAAGGTTGTTTTGAAGTAGTAGGCCAAGTGTCTTTAGCCTAATTATTCATAAACAATATTTAAAACTTGGTAAGATATCTATTTTTATGTAATGTGATCAATAACATGATGAGGAAGCAACAAAGGGGCAGTGCTAATACCATTTATTCAGATGATAGTCATATCCAAGTACAACTAGTAATTACCCATTTTGGTGAGTGTCTTTGTTATGTTTTGGGATAGTTTGGGCATTTGGGTGCCATGCATAGCTTGGTGTATATGAGGGTATACCTCATTCATATTCTTTTTATATCATTTATGTACCTATGAATAAACATAAAGGAGAAATCTTCTCCAACCCTATTTCCCAAATACTCAATTGATGGTTGCCATTCTTGGCCATACGACTTGTATACATTAGCCATGATTGGATTCATTAAATATTAAATCATGTAAAAATTTCCATATTCTGACCTCCTATCAAGGTATAGTATCTATGCTTTCATGATTCCACTTATAATCTCTTCCAGGAGTATGAATTTGTTAGTAGTCAACAATATATCTAGTAGTGTCACCCATTCAACCTAGACATAAGCAATATTTGGGAATCCATATAATATGTTAAATATATCCATTGAAATTTTAATTCCATGTCTAAACTTAATAATTTAGTTGGTGGAAATTACCCCTTTGGTGTTTAGCCTTTGGCCTTTTGTAATCTATTGCCTTAGTTTCTTATCCACAGTATTTTGCTCAAGCCACACATTGATTGAGACTTGATTGTAGTCAATTTTAGGTCTAAGAATCCTAATGTACCTTTTAAATGCCCTTCCTGAGATGTAGGTAGTGACACTCTAGACCTTCCTCACATGTATGATGTCCCTAATAGTGGTTCCATTAATGAACATAACCTTTAATAGGTCAATGCACAACATTACCTCAGGTTTGGTCACAGCCTAGTCGAGACCTTGTTCTTCAATTGGTGGTAAATAATCAATATATTATGTGGCCTCTAGTGAAATTTTTTCCTCTATAGAGTAGGATTGAATTGATTCAAACTCTTCCCAAAGTGTCAAATAGTGAGGGAAAATTAAATTCAAATCACTATTTTCAAATATTTTTATCTCTATATTATGTAGATCCCACAAATGAGAATGGGGATGTGACTGAGGGTTTACCTTATTTTTATGAAGCACTCATTATTATCGTCTAGTCGTTGTAAATCTTGTGAGGTTCTAGACTAGTTCACTTGATGCTTAGTGACTAAAGAAATCTAGGGTTCATTAGATGCTCAAGAACTTTGAGAATACAATCAGTTAATGAAAAGAGCAATAGCAAAGTGAATCCAAATCTTCATAGATTTTGCATATATCACTCATAGGCTTGAGTATTGAATGTATTCATATGCATTGAATGTTGATAATGAACTCTTGCCTTTAATACCCATTTTGATTTGAATATGCCAGTTAGCTTTGGCAGGTTACCCTTATTTGCCAAGTGGTAGTCTTTCATTAATTCTTTGTATCTAGTCATCACTTTAAGCTAGTTATAAGCCATCCATAAACTGCACTCTTTTCCATGTTGTCAAATATTATTTCTTATGTTTTATCCTTACATTCCTCAGATAGTGGCATGTGGTATGCTCTTGTTAACTCAGCCTTTTGAATTTCTTCTATGTGTTTAGGAGGTCCCGTAGTGGTGAGTTAATGTGATTAAGTCATATGGCATGATTTCATAGCATTAGAAGCATGGGAGTTCAAGGAATTAGATTGGTATTCATTTTGGTGAATAACCTTTTATGGTCCTGAGTAAACATGATCGAGACATGTGGAGTGATATCGAAGGACCAGAGACTCAAAAAGATAAAAAAACTATTTAAGTTTGTTGATAAAAAATTGAGGTTCTTGTGGTTCTATTTTAGCATGAATATGTTGTGTGACTTGTTTGCAAAGCTCAGGAGACTTGGTGAACTCAAAAGACTTAACCTTTTATAATCTTCCAAAATTTTGAATGATGTGAGAGAGAGACACATGTTATGACTATGTTAAATCTTTATTATGGGTTCAATTAGAGGAAATCAATGATCTTCGGCATTTTAATCATGAGATCAACATCAAATATACAAACTACGATAAGGAAAGATTAGATATGTTAGTCCATAAATGAAAAAAAAAATCATAAATATCCAAGGTTTATAATGACTTAATATTAATAGCTCAAGCTTAAATTTTCATGATTTGAATCCCTACAATTTAGACTTTGTGAGAAAACCTTAGACTGTGAATGAAGAATAATTAAATTATAGACTTCTAAGGTTTGTAACTTCCCAAAAATATTTCAATAGTAATGGGTCCTCATTTTTAATATTTCAAAAAAATGAGGTGTGTGTGTGTGTGTGTTATAAGCACAAAAAGTGGTGAATCATAAGGGAAAATAATCCTAAGTATTTTGAGAACCCATAATCTTAACAATACATTATAATAAAACTCAATTACAACTAAGAAAGAACAAGAATACTAAGACCATAAATTAGACTCTTACTTCCTCATGCAACATAGTAACCTTTCCATTTTTTAGGTTTGTGTGTGTCATATTGATATCAATTTCCCTTGGTTATGAAATTTTTTAACAAAGCACTGAAAAAACACTATAGGTTTCATTTTGACCTTTCTAATTATGTAACCAAACAAAATAAAAGAAGTTTGGGTATTGCTCTATTTCCATCCAGGCATCCATATCCCCAACAAAGATACCTCTGGTCTCACTCAAATCCTTTCTCTAATACTATCTAGACATCCATATCCCTGGTAGAGTTTACTTAAATCACCCTTCTTTCATAATTTTGTATGATGGTGATTTTTATTTTTTGATCAGAGATAGAAGGGTTAAGGACCACTATTGGTTGGGTGTGGGAATAATAAAAAAATTAATTGTCAGTATGTCCCTGGCAGTGTGCATCCACCTCAATGTTTATTATTTCTCAGCCAAGATTTAACATGTAATAGTGCATTAGACCTTCGGAAGTGGAAAAGTTTTTTAAAATTTTCATGACTATATTAGAGTAAGTCCCAAAGTTTCAATGAACTCATTAAATCTAATTAAAACCAAGTCTTAATACAACACATACCTTAGTTCCAATCAATCTTGTTCTATCAAAATAAATCCTCCTGAAGACCAATGACGTCTCCTTATATATCATCCCCTTATTTGGCATATTTTGTGTTTTTGTTGAACAAATTCGCTAATCTATTTTACAAATTTAAGAACTAACCCTAGAAATCATAACAATTAATCTATAAAATTAAAAATGATGAAAACAAGAAATCTAATCTATAAAGTGGTAAAACCTAATCTAGGAAGCAGTAAATCTGACCTAGAAAATAGTAAATCTAATATTAAAGAATAGTAAATCTAACCTACTCCAAATCTAAAACTGATATTTATTCACTCTCATGTATCTCTAGTTGGAGAAGCCATGAATTAATACTTCAAAAATTGTCCATTGACTAGAAAGGCAAGGTCATTGCCCTAGAGATCTCTTAATAAAAAGGCATTATTACCTAGGATTTATAATATATGATATGCTCCAATACACAAGAGCATAAACTTATCATGTTGTACCTTCTTTTCATGGGATTTATCTCATAGTAACACCAAGTCTAAAATCCTGAAGGCTTTATTCTTGGATCTTTTGTCAATCCATCTTTTGACAATATCTTGATGTTTACTAAAGCTATGCAATGTTTCAATTCTTGCATCTTCCATTGGGACAATATTTAAAAGTCTATATTATGTTCTTTCATATTTTCCCATATACTCCTACATGAATTTATACGTTGGTATATCCAAAGTAATGGGGAAGATTGGTTGTCATCCATATATCAGTAGGAAAGGTGAAGCCTTGAGGGCTTGCTTGTATTTGGTCCTATCAGCCCATAATGTATATTTTAATAAAATGTGTCATTCTCTAGGTTTGCCTTGAGTATATTTCTTTATGGCATCCATCAATTTTTTATTGATGGACTTAGCCACTCTGTTTCCCTATGGGTAATAGTTTGAAAAAGACTTGATCGTAACTTGATTGTCATAAGCCCATTCTATGAATTCAATAGATTGGAATGTTGGACCATTGTCATAGACTAGGAAGAGGGGTGTGCCAAACTTGGTCAATATATTTTTCTCTAAAAAATTGATGACATCAATTGCTCTGAAATTTTTTATTACTATAGATTCTATCCACTTGCTATAATAATTATTAAAAGTGAAGATGAACTTGTGTCCTACTAATGAATTTGGTTTTATCACCCCAATAAAATCAAGTCCTCATTGGGTGAAGGGTGTCCTTCAATGACTGGATGCAATGGTATGGTATCATTTATTTATCTCTTCCTAAGTACCCAACATTTTTGGTAAGTCCTAGCATGGTTATGCATGTCCTTGAAAATTATGTGCCAATAATATCCCATTCTCAAAATATAATGAGCCATAGTGTTTCTTGAAATATGCCCATTATCAATCTTCTGATGTAGATTCTCTAGTATCTCTTTTAACTTCTTCTTTTCAAATGTATCTTAGATAGATGCCTTCATAGTTTTTTGATACATGCATCCTCTCTTAATCATGTAGTGAGATGATTTGAGCCTGAGTGCTCATATTTGTTCTCTATTTATTTCAGTGGGGTAAGTCCCTATGAGAAAGTAGTGGATGACATGTGAATACCATTTACCGCCAGCTTCTTGATTTTAATTAATATGTTTAATATTGATATGAGGTTAGTCTCTATCATTATCTAGATGATGCCCTGGCCTCTTAACATCTTAGCAATCTTAATCTCAATATTAAATTCTTAGATTTTGGCCATCTATTTTCCTCTTCTTTCACCTAGCACATTTTGGCCCAATGTGAGTTTGACAACTAGATCTGTAACTATAGAAAATGTCTTATTCCTTAATATATAGTACCTAAAATTTTTGATAGCTTTAATCAAGGCATATATCTGCTTATTAATCATTGATTACTTTAACTTAGCATCTATTAGATTAGTACTCATGAAAGCACTGGGATGTTCACAATCTTCTACCTTTTGTGTCAGCAATATAGCAATGGTATGCTCAAAATCAAAAGAGTAAGGATATAAATCATTACCAAAATATGGACTAATTAGAACTGGAGCTAGGGTAATAGCAGTCTTGACATCTTGAAAAGCCTTTCAATATTTTATTGTCCATTCGATCTTTGCATCTTTATTAAGCATGAAATTTAATGGCTTAATAATATTTACAAAGTTAGAGATGAATTTCCTTAAAAAATTAATCTTTCCAAATAAAAACTTCAATTCCTTATTGTTGTTTCAGGGAATTAGCTTGGAGATAGCCTTAATCTTTTTTGGGTCAATGGAAATTCTATCTTTGGTGATGATATGATCCATCAAATTTCTTTCAGTGACCCCAAATATACTCTTTTTTAGGTTTATGGAGACTTCATACCTTCTACATCGATCAAAGACTCTTTACAAATGATCTATATGGTTTAATCTATTGTTTGAAAATATCTTGAGGTCATCCATGTAGATGATGATGCACTTTCCCATCAATCCCTAAAAGGTAAAGTCCATCACCCTTTGGAAGGTGGCTCTTGCATTGATTAGGCCAAATGGAATCCTTTTATATGCAAAAATTCCTCAAATAGTAGTGAAGGAAGTCTTAATCATATCTTATGCCTCAACCAATACTTGATTATAGCCCAAAAATCCATCCAAAAAAGACATCATTTAGGAGCCACTCACCATTTGAATAATTTCATCTAAAGAAGGTAAAGGATAATTATCCTTTTCCAAAGCTTTATTCAAATTTATGAAATCCACACTAAGCTTGATTTCTCCATTCTTATTCCTGACTGGTATGAGATTGGATACCCAATTCAAATGCCTCATTGGGAAAACAATTTTGACATCCAATAGCTTCTTTACCTCAATATGTATGAGAAGCTCTAGGATTGGGTTTATTGGCCTTTTTCTTTGCCAAAAAATCTTATGCTCTGGATTTAAAGGAATGGTATGAGTGATCACTCTAGGATTAAATATTTTCAAATCATCATAGGTCCATGAAATGACATATTTATTTTCTATGGGAAACTTCTTCAACCTTTGTTTCTCATACTATGTGTAACTTAGGCCTACATTCACCAATTGAAGATGTTAAAAAGTCCCTAGATTCTCTTAATTATACTCAAAATCAGTGGCTTTGAGTTGCTTCTATTTCTAGGCCTGATGGTCCACATCAAAAGCACACTCAAAATAAAGCAAGCCTAAAGGGATGTAGTTCTCCTTAAGTTATAGGACACCATATTCTCCCAAGTCTTCTATATTTATTGGATAGACATCTTTTTCCTCAATTATTTGTGCTTCAAAGTTTCCATAATTTTGTAAGAACTGCATAATTTGTTAGTCATCTTCAAACACCTTGAATTTATCTATGTTGTCTAGAATAGAATGGCATGGAATCAGTTTGACTGAGAATATATGCATTTTCATCTCCTAAAGTGGGGCTATGTTAGCAGCTGATGCTGCTAATGAATATACTATTTGTCTCTACTCCCTTGGGATGGCCTTGATGTTCAAGGCTTCAAAGGATCCAATCATGTCCCAAACTTGGTGTTTATATTTAACAACCAATTAGATTTTCTAAAAATTTATAACTATGTGATATTGTGTTTTAATGCAAACTATAACCTAAGTAATAGGGGTTCATACTCAAACCAATTATTATTGTAGGTAAATTACAACCAGTTGGTGGCTAGGTATTATTTCCCATCCATATCCATGAGGACCACTCTAACACTAGAACCTTGTTTTGATCTAACACCATTAAAGTGAAGATTACATAATTGAAAAGGACCTTCAAAATATTATTCATGAGAATCCTTATTTTGTCTAGTGATGAACGTGTACACCCCTGCATGCAAAGACACAAAGTCTACCTTTTTATTCATGGTGTTGTACTCTATGTTCAAATGTTTCATCTTTAGTTCATAGTCCACCCAGGTCTAGTTAGGTAAATCTTTCTAGGGGAGCCACATGTGTGAGAAGTTAATGGCCATATACCTATTAAGTGTTTTAGACCAATACCATCTCAGTAACATTTTGTACACTTCTATAATGTATGTAACCAAGTTATTGATAGTCTATTACACCTATGTCTCAGATGTCAATTGGATGCACACATTGGTCAATTCTCTAACACATAGGATTGAAGATTTATCTTGTTGAAGGACCACTCTCTTTGACTTGCTAAGATTCAAACCTAGTTTCTAGCATATTATTGTCAGCATCACATTGGTTGATGCTCCAAAGTCAAACAAATAATTGTGTACATTCTTCTTGAACATTCTGATAGTTAGCAAAAAAGGTGGCATTTTAGGATTGTCTTTATATACCATCACATTTTCATTTATAAATTTCAATATATCAGTAGAAGATATTCTAGTTAGGGCCTTTAGTATCATCACCCTTTGTTCAGTGATCTGGGCAATCTCATGCATGTTGATGTTAGCCTTGATCTTCTTCATACCTTCAATAATGTCGTACCCTCCTTTATTAAGAGGTTATATCATTTTCATATGCTTGTCCCTTCTTGGAGGTGGTGGATTGTTGTTAGCCTTCAGATCTAGAGGAGTGGTTGCGGTATTGCTTAGAGGTGTTGAAGTAGTTAGACATTTTTTACTCCTTAGATTGTAATTATTCCTATCTTGATGATATTGCTAAAAATCATGGATCTTATTTGTGTTTTCTTCTGGCTCATTCTCATCTTCCTCTAGGAATGGATAATTATAGGTTTCAAAGATGTTAGTTGTGCTTTGATTTCTTGACCTGTTAAAAGAGGATGGCTCTATATAATTGTTAGATCCTTCTTGCCTAACCATTTCCATATGGAATACCTTAAATCCTTTGTATAACTCGATGCAATCTAATTCACCGTGTTTTGTTATATTGTGTCCCTGACACCAGATAGGTAGGGTTGCCTCCATGATGTTCATCTTTGGTACTCTATTAGATGGAACTTGATGTTCCTAATTATTACCGAACCTGTTAAAATACCTATTTTACCTTTGGTACCCTAATTTTGATTGGTGTTTTAAAAACTAGTCAATTTCTACACCACCCTTTAACTTGATTCCAAATCTATCTGTGGACTCAGAATTAGAACCCTATTTAATGGTTGTATAATTGGGATTAAATATTGATTTCATATTTGTTGGTTAGATATAGGTGTTGAATCATTCATGAAACGGAGGTGTTGATTGGGATCAGCATGGGCTATAGACACTGGGATGTACACCTAAGTCTAGTTTTGAGCCACAATATTGTGGTTTACATTTGGGATTAGATTTAAGGTTGGGAACATAAGGACAAGGACAAGTGGGGATAATGCTTATATCTAAGGATTCAACTATTTATCAATCTCAATAACCTCAATGTATGCCAAAGTTAACGTGTAAATACAAATAGCTTAGTGAATTAAAATGATAGACATGGAATTTAAGGCATTCTTATACATCTCAAGAGTTAATATCTCATTGGGTTGATAAAAGGCTTTGAGTTGGTTGTACATATTTTGGAATCAAGCATTGAAATCTTAGATTAGTTTATTAGGTTCTCATTTCAAGCTGGTAAAATGTTTATAAACAACACATGCACTAGTAACTTGGCCAAATTTTATGAAAAAAGTATCTTGTAAATTGGTCTAGGATATGATGGAACCCTCAGGGATATTTAGAAACTAGTCATAAGCATCATCCTGCAATGTGAAGGGAATAGTCTGCAAGCCATGCCTTTGTGAGTTACATTCAAAATTCCCAAGGTAGTTTTAAAGGCTTTGATGTGTTCTTCAGTAGTCCTTCCTCCTGAAGGATAAAAATAAGGTAAATCCTTCTTTGGGTTATTAGGCAAGTCATGAATAACTCTATCAACTATGATGACCAAACCTCTCAACCAGTTTGGAGGTTGAGGATTTGGTGGTGAGGGGTTATTCAATTGTTGTTGTTGAGCCATTGGGAGGATAAGGAGATGACACTATCGAATTAGATAGAATGATTGGGATCTAAGTCCTTTCCTAACTCTTTTATCAGAGCTTACTTTTCTATGGATTTCCAAGGAAGATACCAACAATTATTACCTAAGGTTGACCTTGTTAGTATTTCAGACACTTTCAATACAATTTGAATGATTCACTCTTGAAATATAGAGGTAGAGGTTCAATCCCTCCATCTATCACTAATTTTTTATCTATTGATGTGGGTTTTATGTACATAATGGTTTTATGAGGTAACCTCTAATGTTTTAGGATCAATGAAAAAAATCACTTTAAGCCATGAGTTTCAAGGTATTTAATTTTATGATAACCTATTGGTGGAATAGTAATGAATGATATAAATTATCAACCATGAGTGGAATGGTTATGAATGAACTTAAATATACTTGGAGTGGTGGAAGGATGATGGTTCTGACTAAGGTGGATAGGATTCCAAAAGAAACTCAAAAAAGGAGGGAAAGGTAAGGCAGAAAAGAGACCCATGGATAACTAGGGATAAAGCCTTTCAAGACTAGCACTTGAACTTAGATAGGACAAATAATTATAAACTAATACTTATTACAATCTATTGTAGCACACCAAAAAAAATACAATGAGGATTCAAATGGAAACAAAAGACAACATAATTAAGCATACAAAGCCAAAGGTTACTAAATTGTTAGATTGTTATTGCACATGAACAAGAGGGATTATGATTAGTAAAGAAAAAATTATTCAAATTAAATATATCTCAAAATGAAAGACTATATTTGAAATAGATAATTCATACACTATCCAAAAACTAAGATACCAGAATGATGGAACATCTCAAATAATCCATAGAATTGGAGAAGAATCAAGATTTACACATAGAGATCAAGTCAAGTAGAAGTTCTCATAATTTATTTTTAATATTAGTAGCCAAACTTTTCCTCTCTTTGTGACCAGGAGGTTACATGGACATATATATATTGGGAAGGGGAAGGCCTCATCTCTTCAACCTTTTCATATAATACAAGTCCAAAAATAGAACCTCTAGTTTAAAATCATGCAAAAGATGTACGCATTACAATAATATCAAAAATAATCCTTCAGTCTAAAAATACAATATACGTGCACTGTAAATACATTGGAAACTAAATTTCTACTTTGAAAATATCATACAAACATATAACTATTATAAGACTTTGGTGTTGATATGTCACCACTAATTGTAGAAGTTGATGGGGTTGTAGTTGTAACTATGACATAGATTGAGAGATATATGAAGTTGGGGGCACTAACTTCCAATTATACGTGTTGTAGACCTAGAAGCCACCTCCTTAGATTTTATAACATCACTCAGTGTATACACTGTATCAAATTATTTATCTATTACCTCAAAATTTAGTAATGAAGGCTTCAAAATCTTGATTGCTTCAAACATTAACCTATTTTGCTCTACCTCTGAGCTTTTAAAATTAGCTAATAAGGCTTCACCCCTTTTCAATATGTCTTGGAAAAACTTACCAACTATATCACTTATTCATCGGTCTTATACACAACACATTCTACTTCTTGTTTGAATTCTTCAACAGCTAAGTGGAGAAGGTTGTCAAAATTAGGTTTATTTACCAGCTTCGTTGTCTAGGTGATCACCCTGGTTAGCCACATGTTATCCAAAATATATAATGCCTCAACCTCATGATTTCTAAAAAGACTCAATAGCTTCTTCATTGATATATGCCAATTTAGGGAAGCATCCCTTTTGACAATCACATATTTTAGACACTAAGAAGTGTCCATGTTGGTCAATAAATTAATCTAGTCAAAAGCACTAATTATACAGCATTGAACTAGGAAATTCAATCTTATCTCTTTGTCATTCATATTATTCCATAATGTAAAAACCTCTTCTCTATTGGTTTGACTAGTTTCCCTAGATACTCTAATGTTGAGCAAGATGTTATATAGATTTGCAGTTGCATTTTATACCTTAGCAATTACCTACTTATGAGCATGTATAGTATTCATTTGTTTCCATCTTTTTAAGGTTTCCTCAGTGCTTTGGTGGATTTATTTTAGTGTCGACACAGTAGAATCAACAAAAATATTGAAATCATTAATGTACTCTATAGGGTCATTGGGGTTCCTCTTGGGTCTCTTGGCTAGTGAAAACAAATTTTCTATCTGATCCAATTTTATTTCTCTTTGTTTGTTTATTGATCATCTTCCTCTTCCTCACTCTTTGTATAGTCCCACTCTTTTTTTCAAAACTTTTAGAAATTGTGGGAAGGTCTATCATAACTATATTTTGCCTCTCATGATGTACACTCTGCATCTCCCTCACCCATTGAGGAACTATTAGTTCACCTATTTATTTTCTTTGGGCAAGTTCTGAACATGTACATGGTTTAGAGGTCATAGGAAAGGATGTGGTAATTGGAATAGATATGGTTAGAAATGAGGCACTTATTTGAATGGGGAATTGGTGAAGTCTTTCACCAACCATTTGCCATGGATAAATTTATTTTATTAGGGTCACCTCAACTAATAATCTAGTTAAACCTAGATTTATTTATACAATCATGGATTTTTTTGGCATGACCAATGGCTTTGACATGGGAAGTTCTAATTGGGTTAACTTTTAATTGGTAACTAGTGGGATTCAAGGATCAAAACTAGAAACTATGACCAAGTCCTCAAAATAGACTGCTTTAAGAGTCCTTATTAGTTTTGGGAAAGAAAGAATATTAGAATTAATGCTAGTAAAAATAGAAGTGGAAGATGAAATGGAAGGCATTATTTTAGGTAGACTTATGCTTAAATTTTTTGCATTAGGTATAGAGGAAATGATGGAAGAAACCACCTTAGAATTTTTTTTTATTTGCTATGATGTGAGGCCAACTAAAGTGTCTCCTCCTTGACTTCCCAGACTCAAATACTTTCTTTCTCTAGCTCATCTTCTTCATCATTTGACTATGTCACTCTTGTCTCTAAGTCTTATTCCTCTGATGAATAATAAACCAAGGATACAATTTTTTCTAGCTCTTCTTCTTCTTGTTCCACTATATCCCTTGCATCTTCTTCCTCATTTTATATCTTCTTATATGATATGGTTACCAAAAGATGGACTTTATTCCATCTTTTTACCTTGGGAAGGAGCAGGGGAGTCCTTGTGCTTCTTTTGGTATGTGAAATTAGGTGGAGTGGAGTGTGGATGAGATGGTAGAGGGGTTATCATAGCAATTGTGGTAGGAGATGGAACTAAAGGTGATGAAGTGGGAGACATAGAAGGCATAGGGCTTCCCTGGGGGGGACTTGGGCAACTAGGGAGAGTCTGGGGGAGTTGAAATGGAGGCAAAAACTAATTGCAAGCTTTTAGAGAAGCTCACTTTGGTGGCTATGGTAAGAGGAAGCAAAGGTTTTATTATAAAATTGTTCTTCCTTTGACCAGCTAAGGTAACTACTAGTATCTCCATGGTTGTTGTTGTCCTTCAGACTTGATCGTATGATGTTGTGGAAGAAGAAGTAATCTAAGGGCCAAAAAAATTCTTCATAAAATATCCCTCCTAAGTTACGAATTTGACTCCCTTTGGATTCCAAATTGATTTGCCCCTTCTTTTGTGGCTTTTGCTTCTGAGAATGGGGTCATATCTATTAGATGAGAACCTTGTGGTGGAGATGGATTCCATTTTTGACTCCATGCATTCTAAGCTTCCTCCTCTATGGACTCTAGATTATATTATAGGGCATGTGATAGTATCATAGATATCTTTTTATCCATACCTAGGAGTCATATGAGGCATTCATTAAAACTTGACCATGGTCATAAGTTTGGTGACCATAATAGATATGAAAAAATTTCTTATCCAGGATTTTTTTGAGGTACCCCCTTATCCTTTTCTTGGGGTCCCATTCCATAAATAGTGTAGGCTCCAAGTTGTAAGTTTCCCTGGGTTTAACAACTAAAATAAAATGTGACCTAGACACATACTGGTATTGTCCAATGCAAAGGGCATTTTGAAGTAGTAGGCCAAGTGTCTCTGGCATAATTCTTCGTCAATGATATTGAAAACTTGGTAAGCTATATCTTGTTCTACAATGTTATCAAGAACATTATGAGGTAGAAACAAATGGGTAGTCATAGTACCATCTATTCAAATGATAGCCACATCCAGACTAGTAATCACCCATGAAGGGCACCCAAATGCCTAGACTATCTAAGAATATAATAAGGATACTCATTATGAGGTAAAAACAAAGGGGTAGTCCTAGTACCATCTATTCAGATGATAGCCACATTCGGACTAGTAATCACCCATTTTGGTGAGTATCCTTGTTATATTCTTAAATAGTCTAGGCATTTGGGTGCCCTGCATAGCTTACGTATATGAGGGTATACCTCATTTCATATTATTTTGATATCATTTATGTACATGTGAATAAACATAAAGGAGAAATATTCTCTAACCCTGTTTTCCAAATACTCAGTTGATGGCTATCATTCTTGGCCATAGGGCTTGTATACAGTAGCCATGATCACATCTAATAAATAGGATATCATGCAAAAATTACATCTTCAAGCCTCCTATCAGGGTAGATTATATGTGCTTTCATCCTTGTACTTGTAATCTCTCCCAGGGCTACCAATTTTTTAGTGGTCAACAATATATCTAGTAGTAACACTCATTCAACATGGATAAAAGAAATACTTGGGAATATATACAATCTATTCAATAATGTCATTACAATGGAAATTCTAGGTCTAAACTTAATAATGCAGTTAGTGGAAATTGCCCCTTTTGGATTTAGCATTTGGACTTTTGCAAGCCATTGCCTCAGTTTCCTATCCATAATATTTTGCTTAAGCCACACATTGGTTGAGACTTGATTGTAGGTAGTTTTAGGGTTGGGAAGTCTAAGGTACCTTTCAAACACCCTTCTTGAGATGCAGGTAGAGGCCTCACATGTATAATGTCCCCAATAGTGGTTCCATTAATGAATAGAACCTTTAATAGGTTAATGCATGGCATTACCTCAAGTTTAGATTTAGCCTAGTGGATACCTTATTCTTTTTTTTGTAGAAAATCACTAATATATTATTTGGCCTCTAGTGAAATTTCATCCTCTATAGACTAGGACTGAAATGATATGACCTCTTCCTAGAGTACTGAATAGTGAGGGAACTTGAAATTCAAATCACTCTTTTCAAATATTTTGTCTATATATTTCATAGATCCTAAAAATGAGAATGCAGATGGGACTGAGGGCTTACCTTATTTTGATGAAGCATCCACTATTATCATCTAGTTGTTGTAACTCCTATGAGGTTATGGATAGGTTCACTCAGTGCTTGGTGATTGAAGAAACTAGGGTTCATTGGATGCTTAGTAAGTTAAAGATTACAATCATTTAATGAAAAGAGAAATAGCAAAGTGAATCCAAATATTTGGAGATTTTGCATATATCACTCGTAGGCTTGAGTATTAAATGTATTTGTGCACATTGAATATTGATAACGAACTCTTGCCTTTAATTCCCATTTTGATTTGAATATGCCAATCAACTTTGGCAGGTGACCTTATTTTCCAAGTGGTGATCTTTAGTTGATTCTTTGTATCTAGTCATCACATTAAACCAGTTGTCATCCCTTTGTTAACTTGATTCTTTGGCATGTTGTCAAACATTCTTTCTTATATGTTTTGTCCTTACTTTCCTCGAATAGTGCCACATGCCATGCTCTCATAAACTTAGCCTTTTGAATTTCTTTGATGTGTTTGGGAGGTCATATAGTAGTGAGTTAACGTGATTAATCCACATGGTGTGATCTTGGAGCACTAGAAGAATGGGAGTTTGGGGTATTAGATTAGTATTTCAATAGTAATAGGTCCCCTTTTTTAATATTTCAAAAAAAATGGGGTGTGTGTGTTATAGGCACAACACCTTTCCTCATGATTTTTTATCATGAAATGTTAGGGGTCTTACAGATTCTACCCATAAATACTCTATGTGTGCTGCATTTTAGCAAATTAGTTTTCCATATTTTATTTGTCTATAGGAAGTTAAAGTGTCTGGCTTTCTCCTTCATATGTCTTTATGAATCATTTGTCATGACGCCACCCATATCACCACCTTGAATGAGGAGGGAGGTGGTGGTACTTATATTTTAGTTGCCCCTAAATTTCCCCTAGCATTATTGCCATAGGGGAGGACCCTTCACAT
The DNA here is from genome assembly GCA_037957365.1 of Torreya grandis. Taxonomy (NCBI): domain Eukaryota; kingdom Viridiplantae; phylum Streptophyta; class Pinopsida; order Cupressales; family Taxaceae; genus Torreya; species Torreya grandis. The sequence continues at coordinate 2,370,177 of JARHVA010001426.1, read as the reverse complement.
CGGGTAGTCTAAATTATTATTGACATTGACATCCATACTTTTGGCATTCTCAACATCTATACACCTAATGATGGTCATGATTGTTCCTTGCTTTGGTGATCCTTGGCCAATGGGATACCTGCTACCACGTGGATGGTATGTGGAGATTTCAACATGATTGAACACCCCTAAGACAATCTTGGGTCCCTCCCCATGTGATGGTGCATTGGTGAGCATGAGGTTTGGTATTATCTCAAAAATAAATGGGGCCTAGCTAACGCTCTCCTTTGATGGTAGACATTTAACCCCACATCTTGGTTTACATGGTCTAACTACCAATATGAGGATCACTACATACTCAAATAGCTTGACCACTTTATGTTGTTAGAACAAAATATTTCTCATTTTCCTGCATTGATGGCCACCCTATCAATGTCCATTATAGTATTATTTTGTCAAGCCATTCCCCTATTTCTTATAAATTGGAATGGACTTCATAAAAGCAAAATGAGCCACGTAATCAATGCATTCTTAATACTTTTATGTTGAGTCATGTTAGAATGATCTGATTCATCACACATATCTACAAGCTTACCCTGAGGCCCTCATACACCACTATCTAGATTGAGTGGTGGAATGAATCCATTTTGTGCACCACCTCCTTCCTCTGCCATAATGGAAAACACGTTACTCGAATCAAAAAATAGTAAAAAAGGCCACACTCAATGAGTAAGAACAAGTCTCTACCTTTGATCTTGATCCCTTCAATGTGCATCTATAATGACTTGTAGCCTCTCTCAAATACCACCTCAAAGTGGTGGATAATCATGTGGCTAAAGGTGCTCAATTGCATGATCGGCTTCATTGGATTAAAATTGGTGACAAGACCTCCAAATATTTTTTCAAAGTGTTGAAATCCAAGAAATCTTGTGGGTAGATCAAATCCATTCAAGTGGTTCAATCCCATCTTACCTCTCAGTCTGACATCTCTTAGACTTTCCTAGATCATTAGAGGATGGGTTTTCAAGCTCAACCTTACATAGTCGAGTGAACCTAGATGCTTTATAAGTGCCTCAAGGTGGTGCCTTGCAAGCTCATAATCTCATCAATTAATGAATATATGATGCCCCACTCACCTTGAATTATCTCATAGAGGCTCTTCATTGCATGAGCAATGACAAAGCCCCTAACCTTGATGGCTTCCCCTATGAGTTTTACAAAGCCACATGGGAGTTTATTAGGCCAAATTTGTTGCAAGTTTACAAGGAAGACCTATAAAATCAGTCTCTTGGAGCCATGATCAACCAAGGTAATACCAATTTTATTCCTTAAGCTATAGATCTTGAGTTTCTTACCAGTTGGAGGCCTATAACCTTTCTCAATGTTTCTTACAAGATTCTTGCTAATGCCTTCACCAATTGAATCTTCCTCATTTAACATGCCATTTTCAAACCAAAGCAAATAGTTTTATTAGAGGGTGGTATATTTTGGATAATCTTATTACAGTTTGAGAGGACATTGCTTGGCCCTGATCCTCTCTCTAGAGAACCATTTTTCTCAAATTAGATTTTGAAAAGGCTTATGATATAATTGAGTGGCAATTCATTCTAGTCATGCTCAAAGCTCTTGGCTTTGGCCCCTACTTCATTTCTATTGAATAGAATTTGATTCATGATGCTTCAGCCTACCTCACTATTAATGGTCATAAAATTGAGTGGATTGAGCTTTAGCATTCTATTTTCTAAGGTTTTCTCCTTACACTGACACTTATGTGTTATCTACTGAATCCTTGGGTTATCTCCTAGCTTTTAAAGCTTCTCAAGGGCTTGTTTAAGGCATTGTTTTACCCAACCACACCTCATATATCATCAATAAACATTTTTTAGATGACACCTTCCTCATGCTCGAAGAACAAGAGGCTAACTTTAATGAAGCTATCCAATGTCTAGACACTTTCTATCTAACTTCTGGTTCCAGCCTCCAGTGGAGAAAAATGAAGTGTTTTTGACAAAGAATGATGCCTATGTCTGATTGACTTCTCAAATATAATTGGCAATGGATTGCTTGGGGGTAAAAATTCAAGTTATTGGGCATATCCTTTGCTTTTGAAATTTCTCCAACCGATCTTTGGCAATATGTCCTCAACAGGATTAAAAAGAAGATTAAATACTCGATTACTAAGACCTTATCTCTATCATACAATTTTTAGATTTGCACCAAAAACTTGTCCACCATTCATGTCTACTATTCTTCTTGTTGGGATCTCTCTAAGGCCTCCTATGAATCACTGGCCAAAATCCTTAGATAATTCCTCTAGTCTAATTCTAATCATGCCCAAGGTTTTCATCGAATGGTATGGGATATTTTTTGCCTCTCTCATGATAACGGTGGTATGGGAATCATTGGAGCCTATCATCAAAGTATGGCCTTATGTGCTAAGTGGGTTTTTTGAGATATTAAGGATAATGAATCTTGGAAAATTTTACTAACGCAATGTATCTTTATGAGCTCTCCCTATGGTAAAACTAGTTGGCAAAATGTTGGCTTTCAATCCCTTCTCATCACTATTACTCATGTCAATATCTATGGCTCTTTTGTGTCCAAAATCATTTAAAAGGATTTTAAATCTATCAAACCCCACTTGAAGTCGATGTGGGATGGTTTTCACATATAAATGTCCTTTAATGATCGTAACTTATGGCGATCTCCTATTCTTACTAGTTCTTATGCTCTCCTAGCTAAATTACCTGGTATTAAAGCTCTGCATTTATTATGTAAAGGGATTCACATTATTTGGGATTTGATTACCTCCAAGGACTAAATGCCCTGACCTAAATAAAAATTTAGTGTTTCAATTTAAAAATGTGGATTTACCTTCAATTCTTCACATTTAGGAGTTGTTACTTGATGTCATGTTACATAAATTGGGCCTGCAGCCTCCTAGGACCTGGTGGAAGGATTGTAGGTGGAATTGCGATAATAATTTCAATAATTACTCTCCCAAGTTGATTTATCAAGTGATTATTCATTTCTCCTCAACTTTAGGCAAGCTCAACAGGTGTTGGGGTCTGCAGTCCTCTCTCAAGACTTGGCTTAGATGTATGGATCATGTGTGTTAGGCTAACTTGGAGCCCAAGATGGCTCATTTTTTATGGTGTTTAATAAATCAAGGACTTCCCCTCAGTGAGAGACTATTCCACTTATGCATTCACCAACCTTTCTATATGTCTTAGAAGTGAACATAGTGCTTTAAACATTTGTTATGGTTTTGTCTAAAATCTTAATCTGTTTGATGATGGATTCATTCACTATTTCATCCTTACCACCTTGAGCCTTTCTCTTGGTGATAGGCACTCTTTGTTAATTATTCTACTTTGTCGACATGTATTTCCCTGCTCTGATAATTCTTTTATGTAATTATTTTCTTTCAATTATGGAAAGCTAGAAACAATGTTATATTTAACAATGAGACGTATGAAATTTCATTTTTTGATAATGAAAAGGTTGTTGTTATTTATTTGTCCTTTATGTAGATTCAATCTCAAGTGGAAAAGATGGCTCTATGCTTTCACCACCTACAGGAGCTCCTTGACCACTGGGGGAGTTCCCCTTGCACCATGAGCTAGATGTCGTCTGATGGCCCACCCCATAGTTTGGCACCTCCTCCTCCTAGAAGGCATTAAATCAGAAGTTGGTCCTGAGACAAGGGTCACTTCTCTCCTCGCCCTCCCCTAGGGGGTGGCTAGAGCTCTCATGGCAAGTTTGATGTTAGTTCTTCTTAGCTCTCTCTAACTAGCACTATTATTCCTTCCTAGATGATTGATGGATGGCTTATCACTATTCATAACGACCCTTTTAATGGCTAGACTACACCAGAGATTCCTGATGTGTAGCCACCTGGTTGGATGGTGCTTCGCAAGGATGATCCTTTGGCTCCACCTCCTAGGGAAACATGTGCTTAATTCTTTGTTGTCTATATTTTTTGTAGTTCTATGAGTCATTCCTTGATTGACTAATTTTTGGCTTGTGTTAGGACCTAGTTTATTCCTCCATCAAGGAGTTTGAACCGTGATATGTCCAACTACTTTACTTTAAAACTTTCCATTTGTATTAAATTTTTTTGTTAATATAATGTGAAGCATTTCAATAGTAAAAAATTTCGGATATATCCATCAAACTATTAAATTTAAATGAAGAAAAACAACAACAAATATATATTTCAATTATCAAAAGAATCCATTTTTAAAAATTGATTTCAAAATCAATAAAATGAAATAATTTTAGTTGTATTCATCAAACCAAATATGGTCTCCAATATCTATTAAAGGAAAAAAATCATTTACAACTTTATACAGTTAAAAAAATATAACACATTTTCATTAAAAAAATTATCTTAAAAATTATTTTCTAAAACTAAATATTACAATTAGAAAAGTTAAATACAAAAAATCAAAAAATTATTAAATAAAATACCACATTTTTTTTAAGATATAAAAATAAATCATGTTTGTAGGTTGTTATTATTATCATTATTATTTTAAATTAAATTATTGAGCCTTTTTCTAATTCAAACCCTTCATTCTATTTTTATATATGAAAGAAGCAATTAAGAATTGAGCTATTGCTCATGTAATGTGAATTTTTTATAATTAAGTAGGAGAAAAACAACACCTACCTACAGGTAAGTAATATAAACAATCTATAAATTCTCTTTTTTTTTTAAATAGAGAGAGAATATTAAAAAATCTTCCTTGACAACATATAAACAAAGACAATGCTTAGGAGACATCGACTACAAAAAGATGTAACCAATCAAAATAAATAAATAGCAACCATTAAGGGAAAAAGAATTTCAATATTTTATAATCCTTCCTAAAGTACCAAAATGAATATAATTATAAACTTAGCACGTGATAGTATTAAAAAACAAGGGAACGATGAAGACAAGGTTGTATGCTAATAGCAAATCTAGTTCCTTAAATTATTTTTAATAATGTATACACAAATAAAATTGTGTATACATTATTAAAAATAACTTTAAAGTTATATTGGGAAACACAATTTTTATACTTTAAATTATATTATAAAAGATAGAGTTTATGATTTTTTTTAAATATTATTTATATAAATGAGATTTATTAATAAAAATAAATTATATTAATTATATGTAATGTATAATTAATTATGTACAATTAATAATGGTTGTATTAAAATAAGACTCTTTAAAAATATTATTTTCCATTTGTTTATAAGATGATTTTAAGTTTCATTATTTTCTATAAAAATATAAAATCTTTTTAAGTGAAAAAAATAAGAGATAAATAATAATTTGTTATTAGTATAGTGAAATATGGAATTATTTTCTAAATTACACTTAATCCTTTTCATACATGTGAGAATAATTACAATATTAAATATGCATATTAACTATATGATGCATATAACACATCACACATTGGTGTAGACACTTAAATTTTGTACCAGCTCATTTTTTATGTTTTTTATTACAACTTTGTGTATATAGACTATTGATGATAAATAAAATATCTATTGGAGCATTTGTTTAGGTCTTCTCTACTTAATTCATTTTTTCGTCCGTTTGTTATTCATATTTTTAATTTGTCACGGGGATTCCCGATTATGGTATTTTATCCTTTTGGACAAGTCCATTGTTTATGGGAATATTTGGGTGCATAATTTGTTTGGTTGGATTTTACATACCAATAAATACCCTAATTTAAAATCAAAACCTCTATAAATAAAAAACTACTCGGACATTAAGGATGACATTCTACATTCTCAACATTTTATGGTTTTTTATAGAAATTTCTAAAGCTAGACTTAAAAGTTACAAAGTTTAAATCAGTATTTGTATTCTTATGTTGAGGGTAAAATAGAATAAATAGCATTTAGACTTGTATTCACAATTTCTCACACACACACACACACACACACACACACACACACACACACACACACACACACACACACACACACACACACACACACACCAGTAGGAGAACTACATTCAAGTTTGAGCCCTCATTGAAATGTTGACAATATAATACAGCGTTTGGTCATTTAACAAGAATTGATCAAGCTCAATGCAACTCAATTCTTTTCAACGAACACCCTCCTATTTGATAAAAATTTCATTTTTGTGCATGAAATTAGGGTTTCACTTTGCAAGTATCATTTCATGGCATTTCAAATCTAGAAGTGCATCAAGTCTTTTTTAACATAGTTAAAGGTGGTGAAACAATCAAATTTTCATTAATATCAATGCAGATAAGTCCATGACCAAACGACATGGCTAAACTTTGCTATCATTTAGATAGAGCAAACATGTCCATGAATATATTCAAATTGTATTTCTGATCTTGAGCTATCATGATTCTTACTTAATCTAACTTTCACTATCAAATTTGTCACAATTAACATGTAGAAGTCTATGATCGAAAGACATGACCGGCTTATGTTGTTGCCCTGAAAAATGCAATCTTGTCTAGAAAAACTTTCAGATTTTATCTCTAATCAAACATAACTACAAACTTGTTTCTTATTTATTCACATTGTCAAACATTTTTTTTTTTTTAAATAGTCAAAAAAATCTAAATTTAAATTTAAATTAAATGTATTTCTTACAATTTTTCAAAAATAACATATCTTTGTATTTATCAAATTACAAATCAATCTTGCTAATAATTATATATCTTTATATTCTAATCTCTATTAAATTTTATATTTATTAAATAAATATTTTAAAATTTAAACTTAAAAAAAATTAAAATATATTAGTGAACTTGAATATAATATTATTTTTTCTTTTTAAATATTTCTCTTAAAATTTCATTCCCAAAATAAAAAATAAAATCAAACGTACAATTAATAGAAAAATAAAAATTAGAAACTACTCTAATTTTATATTTAAATAAACACAATTAAAAAAACCATTTATCATTTTTTTTAAATATAAATGAAAGTGTAATTGAAGATTAAAAGAATAATTTTCACACAATTGCTTATAGAAAAGTGTGTAGTAAATGTCATTTAAAGAAAATTATAATAATATTTTAAAGACAAAGAAATCAAAATCTTCACTAGAATGTGAGAGCATGAGAGCACATCAAGGTCAAGGAATTATTTAATGGTGCATAAGTTCTAAAAGCATCCTCTTAGCCATTACTAACATCAACAATTTACCTTTTTTATGACCATATACAAAACTTGATCATGCAAGGTGCAGGTCCCTTTCTATAGTTCATAAACAAAATTAAAACATAATTCCAATTTGTATTTGATTTTCTAATGAACAAAATTCCTTTTTAAAATAATTGGAATTTTTAAATGATCGATTAAAGAAATAAACATTATTCTTATATCAAAAATAAATAATGATTCGTTTGACAGTAAATCGTCTAAATTAATTTTATGTTTTCATTCTAGTCTGATATGAAATACAATTGTGTTAAATAGTAGGAGAAAGAAGAAAGCAGGAGACAATAAAACAAATGAAGATAATCGGTACTCATGTTATCAGAAACCATATAGATGAATATATGTTTTAAAATGAGAATACAAGAATATATAATCTTTAATAAACATGAAAATTAAAAAAGAAAAAAAATAATAATAAAAACCAGTAGATTTTAATTGTAGGAAAAAGTATTTCAAAAAACCTATTGACTTTCCATGAAAATGTCTAAAAGCAAATGCAATCTTAAAATCAAGACAATCCATATTAATCAAAAGTGACAAACCTAATGTTTTTTAAAAATAAATTATTTTACTTCAAATAAAACATTTGCAGCATAATATTTTTTTATATATTAATTTTAATTTTAAATTAAATTACCTAAACTTTTTTCTATTTCAAACCTTTCATTTTATTTATTACAATATTAAAAAAACAATTAAAAAATGAACTATTGCTTGTATTACTCGTATAATGTAAGTATATTGCTTGTATAATTAATTAAAAAAATTACTAAAGATAAAAACAATATCTATCTACCAATAAACGGTATTAAACTATTATTAACATAATCCCTAAGTTCTTAAAAAAATAGAGAGAGAATTTTAAAAAGCCAGTATAGTATCTAATTCCATAAAAAGCTTCTGTCAAGACAATGCTTACCGCAAACTGATATAACTTCACAAGACGGAAAGTATATATTTGAAGCAAAATAAATAAACACCCATTAAAGGAAAAATAATTTTAATATTGTAAAATTCTTCAAAAAAAATCCCAAAATGAATATAATCACATGTAGCCATTTATAAATTTAACCCGTAATAATTTTTTTAAAAAAATAAGACCAATGAAGACAAGGTTGTCTGCTAATAGCAAATCCAGTGCATGTAGTTACACAAATAAAATTGTGTATACATTATTAAAAATAATAAAGTTAGGTTGTATTGAAAAACACAACTCATATAATCACATGTAACTATTTATAAACTTAATCCGTAATAATAATTAAAAAAAAATTAAGACCAATGAAGATAAAGTTGTCTGCTAATAGCAAATCCAGTACATGTAGTTATACAAATAAAATTTTGTATACATTATTAAAAACAATAAAATTAGGTTGTATTGAAGAACACAACTCATATATTTTATATAAGAAAAATTTACTACTAAAAATAAATTATATTAATTATATGTAATATACAATTAATTATGTATAATTAATAATAATTGTATCAATATTATATATATATATATATATATATATATATATATATATAATTTTCAATGAATTTATGAGATGATTTTAAGTTCTATTATTTTTTACAAAGATACAAAAAGTTTTTATATGAAAAAATAAGAAGTGATAAATTGTTATTTGTAGAGTGAAATATGGGATTATTCTCCAAATTACACTTAATCTTTCTTACACATGTGAAGATACCTACAACATAAAATGTGTATATTAACTATATGATACACATAACACTTCATACCTTCGTATAGGTACTCAAATTGTATGCAAGCCCATCTTTGATGTTTTTTATTGCAACTTTGTACATATAAACTATCGATGACAAATAAAATATTTATTAGAGCATTTGTTTAGGTCTTCTCTGTTTATTTCATTCTTTTGTTCATTTGTTATTAATATTTCTAATTTGTCATGGGAATCCCTAATCATGGTAATTTATCTTTCTGGACAAGTCCAATGTTTATGGTGATGTCTAGGCTTGAAATCTTATTCCTTAAGTGCGAGATTGTCTAAGCATAATTTTTATATATTTTTTGGATCATGTTTCACTTAATTCTTCTTTTTTTTATCTTGTTTGGTTGGATTTTATACACCGATAAGTATCCTAATTTCAAATTAAAATCTCTATAAATACAAACCTACTCTAAGACATTAAGAACGACACTCACATTCTCAAAAATTATACAAACATTTATATGGTTATATATAGAATTTTTTAAAATTAGATTTAAAAGTTACTAAGTCTAAATTAATATTTGTATTTTTATGTAGAGGGTAAAATAGAAAAAATAACATTTAGATTTGTATTCACAATTTCACACATATGCATGTTAGTAGGAGAACTACATTTAGAGTTTGAACCCTCATTGAAGTATTAACAATATAATACAGTCTTTAGCCATTCAACAAGGATTGACCAAAGTCACTCCAACTCAATCCTTTTTGCCAAACACCTTCCTATTTGATATCAATTTCATTTGTATGTATGAAACTCGGGTTTTGCATTGCGGGTATTTATGCATGACATTTCAGATCTAGAAGTGCATCAATGGTCTTAATTAACATAAGTAAAGGTGGTGAAATAGTCAGAGTTCTATTAGAATCAATGTGGATAAGTATGTGATCAAACAACATGGCTAGCCTTTTCTATTATCTAAATAGAACAAACACGTCCATGAATATCTTCAAATTATATTTCTGATCTTGAGCTATTATGATTTTGACTTAATCTAATTTTCACTATCAAATGTGTCACAATCAATATGTATTGGCCTATATTGTTGTCCTAAAAAATGCACTCTTTTCTAAAAGAACTTTCAAATTTTATTTTTAATTAGACACAAGCACAAACTTGTTTCCTATTTATTCATATTGTCAAACATAAAAAAAAATTGTCAAAAAAATCTAAATTTAAACTAAGTATATTTCTTCTTAGTATTTTTTTAAAATAATATATCTTTATATTTATCAAGTCACAAATCAAATTTATTAATAGTTATATATTTTTAGTATTCTATCTCTTTCAAATTTTATATTTATTAAACAAACATTTTAAATTTTAAATTTAAAAAAAATATTCTCTCTCTTAAATTTTATATTTATTAAACAAATATTTTATTTATTTTAAATTTTAAAAAATAAAATTATATTACTTCTAAAAATCAAAATTAAAAACTAATTTTATACTTTACCCATTCTTATTCATTTATTTGGCTTACATTTTAAGTGTAAACTCATTTATTTTAATAGCTACTTAACAATTGTAAAATTGACTAGAGTAATTTTGGCATAAACATTATTAAAAAAAACATATTTATTAATTTATTTTTTAAAATATAAATGAAAGTGTAATTGAAGATTAAAAGAATAATTTTCATACAATTGTGCTGATGTGCCTCGTCTCATTTTTGTACCCAACAACTTAATGTGACATTAAACCCAAACAGAAGAAAGGATATAAAAAGAAATGTGCAATGTGTTATCTGGGGAATTGTGTTGATAATCAAATCTATGTATGAAGGTACAATAATTAATGATTAAATCAAATACTATGGATATGTTGTCTGTAGAATCTCATCTCAACTTTTATTTCATTTTATCATATTTGGGGAGTTTATATTTACTTCTGAGCATGGGTTCGGTATTAATTCAATGTGAACGTGCCCCAGGTGTATAAAATTAAATTACAATTAATCTAATCTAAATGTAGATATTTATATATGGTTTTTGTATTTATTAGTTGTTATATATAATCATCATTAATATTTATAATTGATTTAATATGTTTAGTAAGATTTGAATTTGGGTAAGGTTGTATATATCTAAACTTCTTAATTAATATATTCACATCTTATTGATATGTTTGTTTATTATTTATGTTTGCATATTTATAAATTATTGGTCTAAATTATATATTCTTAATAAATATTGTGGGTTGTGTAATTGTACTTCTCGTGACTTTTCTCTTCCTTATGATTATATATTAGTTCACGTATAGACTACCGGCCCTAGACATCCTACTCTGAGACATTTGTCTCTTGCTTGGACCTCCCCTGCATCATATCCCTACCGCCCGCCTCCCGCATCATGGGAGAAGATTAAAAGAAAATTATAAAGTAGAATGTGAGAGAATGAGAGCATATTAAGGTCAAGGAATTCTTGAATCTTGCATAAGTTTTAAAAGCATCCTCTTAGCCATTATTAAAAACAACAATTTACTTTTTTTTATGGAAGAAAACTTGATCATGTGAGGTGCAGGGTTTTTTTTGTATAATTCATAAATAAAATTGACACATAATTCTAATTTGTATTTGATGTTTCAATAATACATATTGCCTTTTAAAATAATTGGAACTGTTAAATGGTTGATTAGAGAAATAAATATCATCTTTAAATCAAAAAGAAATAATGGTTCATTTGATAGCAAATCATCTAAATTAACTTTATATTCTCATTCTAGTCTGATATGAAATACAAATGTGTTAAACAGTGGAAGAAAGAAGAGAACAGGAGCTAATGAAACAAAGGAGAAGGATAATCGGTACTCATGTTAATTCCAATTTGTATTTGATGTTTCAATAATACATATTGCCTTTTAGAATATTTGGAACTGTTAAATGATTGACTAGAGAAATAAACATCATCCTTCGATCAAAAAAAAACAATGGTCCATTTGACAGCAAATCGTCTAAAGTAACTTTATATTCTCATTCTAGTTTGATATGAAATACAAATGTGTTAAACAGTGGAAGAAAGAAGAGAGCAGGAGCTAATGAAACAAAGGAGGAGGATAATCGATACCCATGTTATCAAAAACTATACAGACGAATTTATGTTTTAAGATGAGAATACAAGAACAAATTATCACATTCAATCATTTTTTAAAAACATTAAGAGAAATAAAAAGAAGTATATTTTAATTATAGTAAAAAAATATTTCAAAAAGTTTATAAATTCTTTAATTATTTTATTATATTAAAATGAAAAATATTTAAAAACAAAAAAAATGTAATATTAAATTCAAGATAATTTATACTAATCAAACTTGGACAAACCTAATATTATTTAAAAATTTGTTTTTCTTGAAATAAAATATTTTATAACATAATTTATTTATTTTTAAAAATTAAAAAAAAATATAATTCTTATATTCTAAGAACAACAACAAACCAAAAAAATAAAAATAAAACAAAACAAAAACAAACAACTAAACTCAAAATCATCAGTTCTAAGATGGATCAGACAAAACTCCAAAAACAATTATAAATTGTGAATATACCCAATTCACATTTATGTGTTTATATAATATTCAGTCGACATCAATGAATGCTTGTTTACCAATTTTATACTACTCCAATCCCAATGACTTATTTTCATATTTTATTTAAATTAATATAAATGTTCAATTTTGTTTTCAACTTTGTTATATTTTCCTGTGGTGAATAAATGGACAGAAAACAAGGGGTGGTTGTAAGAACATACAACTAACATTAATTCGGTTGATGTGTGTAAGAAATATTCGGTATACATTTTAACTGTATTTAGATTTTATATTAAGTCAAAAACTGCGTTAAAAAATTAAATTATAAATATCCATTAAATTATTAAATTTGAATGAAGAAAAAAAATTGTAAATATTTTGAAAACTATTAAAAGAATTCATTTTTTTAAATTGATTTTAAAATTAATAAAATGAAATAATTTTAATTCTATTCATTAGATCAAATATGATTTCTAATATTAATTAAAAGGAAGAAAAAATCATTGACAGAGTTTTATATAGCAAAAAAAAATGATAAGTTTATATTAAAAAGATATTTTAAAAATTATTTTTCAAAATTAAATATCACAATTAAAAAAATTAAATATAAAAAAATTAAAACATAATTAAATTAAATGTCACATTTAAAAATATTTTAAAAAAAATTATAAATTATTTTATTTATTTATTTTAAATTAAATTAAATAAGCTTTTTTTTTTAGCTTGATATTAGGGTTGAAGGGTCTTTCTCCCAAAAACATATATATTATAAAAACTCAGTTGGTATCGTTTAATAATAAACATTGTTAAGGCATTTAATCTTCCAATACAAAACAAAATACAAGAAGTTTTATGAAAACAACTACACCCAGTATTTAGAAATATTAACAAAAACTCAAAAACGGATATACAGATCACCTTCCTACTTATCTGTTGCATATCAGTGAAACAAATATAGAAATTAATCCAGAATGATCACTTCTACAGCGTTATCATCACTAACCATCATATAGCCTAACTCTGACGACTTGGCTTTCTTCTTTGAACTGGAAACAGGGACCTCCTAATCTTTATGTTATGAGGCTAGACAAACCATGACCATCTCTTGACTTGTATGAGAACCTGCAGCGTCCTCCGACTAAAGAAAATTCAACCTCCTCTTATTGCTCCCTTAATCCATCTTTACTTTACCTTTACCTTTCCACTAAAATGGTTCCTTGAACAGACCCCTCGCAACTCCTTTTGCCAACCACTTTATAGCTTTCACTCGCTTTGGGATCCATCTTTGAGCATGCCAAACTTTCATTTGCAGAATAGGCAGTAAGAGATCCTCAATAATAGGCATCACAATACCCTTTGCCCCTTCTTTCTTTTGCTCACCAGAACATACAGTGTCTACTTCTTATGCAAAATTAACCAAAGCCAAAAATCTGGTTTCCAACTGCCAAAAAAGGGATAACGAAATGAAACCAAATTTGTCTTTTTCCTGAAAAAGGCATTGTTGGAAAGGGACCCAAAGGAAAATAGTCAGTTTCTAATAAAAGACCCTCTTTGTGCTCTGGCTAGATAAAGAAGTCAACCATTGTTTTAATCTGGTCTTTGTTTGTCATTACCAGGCATAAATTATTGGTAAACAACAATGCCAGGGTCAAATTTACTTGCTCACTCCTGTTGACCACCAACATCTCCCCCCCTAGCATTTTCTCAACTGCCTTTGCCACTTCTACAATGGATATCCAAAAGACATTAAACAATCTAGTCTCGGAAATATTGCCTAAAAAACCCATTTCATGAGTTTTTGCTCCACTAAAAATCAATGGCCAAAATTATGATTCCACGCAATCAGGCTCCATGCTTGACAATGCAATCTAGTCACAGACCCAAGCCCAAAATCCACCCACTACACCCATTTCAAATAAATTAAGGCTTTCTAACAATATGCACAAAAAATCCATCATGAAACTGATTAATTCGCATGCTTACCTTCAATGAGATCATAAATGATTCAATTGTCACCCTACCACTAACTCATCTGCCTGAAAAGAGAAACCACTGCCACCTCAATTCATGATTCAATCAAAAAAGAAACTTTATTAACCTCTCTTTTGCAATTTCTTTTTTTTTTTTTTTTAATTCAAAAATTAAAAGTCAATCTGATCAATCCCTATACAATCTCTCCAACCTTCTATACCATTATCAACTCGATCAGGCATTAGTTAGTCTATACCCATATTAGCCAAAAAATTAATCACTCGATTGCTTTCCCAAAAGCAATGCAAACACTTTCATTCTTCAAACTAACTAGTTTAAGCTAGATAATTGCCAATATATTCTCTAATTTTCACAATCTAGCCTTCTAAATTTTTAAAGCTTGAATTACTACCTACTAATCCCCATCAATCTCTAGAAAATAAATCCCGCATTTCAAAGCCAACTCAATATCTACAACCAGTGTCTAAGCCTCTGCTTCATTATTCATTCCATCAGGCAGCTTCAAAGATATTGTTTTTATTAATGATCCACTACAATCCTTAATCACACAACCAGCGCTTGAGGCTCCTGGATTCCCTCTACAAGCTTCATTAAAATTGAGCTTAAACCACCCTGGTTATGGAGGAGACCAAATTGCTCCCTTTTTATTCCTTTTATTCTTCTTATCTACAATTGACCCTTTAATGGGGGAGGTTTTATGTATTTACAATTAGCATACATCTACATATCCCATTGGGTCAATAAGCCTTGTTTCCTTTGAATTTGAAAAGACACTACTTCTGAGATAGACATCTCTATTTATATTAAAACAACATGCAGTGGGGGTGTTTTATTTTTTAAAATGCCAGCATTTTTTTCTTTCCAAATCATCCATATTACAATGGTTGGGCTACATATCCATAAGCTATAAATCGAATGCTTTACATCTCCTACTGGCAAAGATGAAAAGGCATGATAAAGAGTAGGCGGCCAAGCCCATGCCCAATTAAATTTATTGTAGAGCCATATCCAACACCAATTTTTAAAAGAGAAATTAAAAAATAAATTATTTGTCATGCCCTCCTCTATCTCACATAAATAGGATCTCCATGGCCCAACAAACCCTATCTTTCAAACGATCTTGAGCAAGCACACAATTATGAATTACCAACCATGCAAACACCCCTGCTTTTTGGAACCCTTCCTTACTCTAACAGAGAAGATTTACCCATGCCAAAGAAACATCCTCCACTTCATCCCTCTAATACCCAAGTCTAACAAAATAAATTCTAGTTTTAGCCCCAATCCAACGAAGTTGATCTTCCTTGTTATTTAGAAAAAAAATCTGATTAGAAGACTATCCTCCAAAGACTTAATTTCCTTCTATGGCAATGGGAGATCCAATAATTTTTTCCAATTACAGGCTACTCGCATTTCATTAGATCCATGATCCAAGTAATATTCCACATTAGTTACCCAAATTTTTTTTAGAAATCTTTGATATAAGTTCCTACAAAAATCTCTGCCAAAGGTCAATGACCATTCTAAGAATCTTGCAAAAATGTTGCCTTCCTCCCATTATTAACTATCCAAGATACATGCAGTGCTATGATAAATCTATTATTCAACATGAAGTTCCAAACATGATACCCTTTAAGAGGGTTAATAACTAACACCATGCTTTCTGGTATTTTAGAATCAAGATATTTTGCTCAAAGAAGTCTACATCCTAATCTATTTGATTCAGTCAACATTTTCTAGACCAATTTTGCCCCCAATGCAAGGTTCTAAAGTTGAAGATATTTTATACTATCACCACCTCTCTGTTTCCTTTTTCACACTCTCTCCCATTTCGTCAACAAAATTTTATTTTCCTCACCACAACCTTGCCAAAGAAAGTCTTTCATAATCTTATTCATTTATCTGATGACTTGATCTGAGGGATGCAACGCAGAAAAATAATAGGTCAAGAGAGCACTGAGAACAAATTTAATCAATGTGATTTTATCTGTAAGGGATAGAAATTTACCTTTCCAAGTGTTAAGGTGAGTTTTAAACCTCTCTAACAGTTTCTTCCATAATCTAACTTTGCTAGATCCTTTGACTAAAGGAACCCCCAAATATTTGCTAGAGAGTTTATTAATCTAAAAACCTAAGATCCTACCTAAATTGGCTTCTTCCTAAAGCAAATAATTGATAAAATAAATTTTAGACTTACCTTCATTCACTCTTTACCCAGAATCTTCTTCATAACTTTTTGGAATTCTTTTTAACTCCAACGCTTCCTCGACCACCACCTTCCCAAAAATATAAAATTATCATCTATAAATTGATGATGCGTGAGAGTTTCTATATTGTCCATAATTTGAAGACCTTACATCTTGCCCCTTGCTTGAGCCTCTCTCATTTCTCTACTCAAGGCTCCCACCATCAAAATGAAAAGAAAATGGGATAGGGGATCCCCTTGCCTTAAGCCTCTATAAATATAAAAGAACCCAGATGGATAGCCATTTATCAGCACCAGAAACTTAGGACTTGAAACACAACTAAAGCCCCATTCACACCAATCTTTACTGAATCCAAATTTTAAAATAATTTTGAATAGAAATCTCCAATTCACCTTATCATAATCTTTACTTATATCCAGCTTCACCAAGATGCCTTTATTATGATTATGTAATAGAGAATGAATAATTTCATGGGCTACTATAATCCCTTCTTGAATGGTCATACCCGACACAAACCTTGCTTACTCACTCGATATCAATTTCTCTAGAAGAGGTTTCATTCTAAAAGCAATGGCTTTGGAAATAATCTTATAAACTGTATTATACAAAGCCATTTATCTGAAATCAAAGAAAGAAGTTTGAGATTGACCTTTTGAGAACAAAGATAAGAGAATCATATTCAACTCTGGGATCACCTTCTTTTTTGATTTGGAGTCTTCCACCATTTGCCATACATTAGCTCCCACAACTTCCCAAAAAAATTGAAAAAATGTTGCTAGGAAGCCATCTGTACATGCAGATTATATCTTTAGCCATAGAAAAAACCACCCTCTTTACTTCTTCCATTGATAAGGGAGCCAAAATATTTTCATTCATAACTTGAGTGATCATCGTTGAAATGAGAGGACAAAAGAAATTTTGAGCATTCTCATCTAAAAAAATTGCTTCATTTACTAAATACTAAAAGAATTGAGTAGCTTCATTTTTAATTGCCTCCAAAAAATCCAAGACAACCCCCTACCTAGACTAGATACTAGCAATCCTAGTAACCTTTCTTTTATCTTTTATTGAGAGATGAAAAAAAATTGAGTTTCTATCACCATCCTTGAGCCAATTATCCCTAGACTTTTATTTCTAAAAAATCTTTTCTCTACACAACATTTCTTCATAATCATGAAGTAAGGTTTTTTTGAGATTATACGCTTATACATCCATTCCCATTTGAAAATCTTCTCATTCAAATTATGAATCTCAGATTCAATCCTTACTTTTTCTTGAAAAATATTCTTGAAATGCTCTCGATTCCAAATCTTGAGCTTTCCTTTCATAAATTACAACCTCTTACTCATCTGATATATTCTGGACCCTGAAGATACCAAACAAGTATCCCACCAGTCCTGAACATGTTCAAACAAAGAAGGAACTCCGAGCCACATTAATTCAAACTTAAATGAACATCTTTCAGAAGGGGAATAATTTTTAGGGAATTTGGCCAATGATTAGACCCCATTTGTGGCAGCACCCAATAATCCAAATTTTTATTATTTTGGCTTCATAGGGAAGAGATTAAAAATCTACGCAATCTCTCTAAGATATATTTTGATCCTAAACACCTATTGTTCTAGGTAAACCAACCAAATTTTGGTTTAATATCTTCCAGCTCATTCTTTAAAACAAATAGCCCAAAATCCTGAGTAATATGAGAATCAAATAACACTCCTCCTTGGTTTTCTTTGTAATTCAATATGGCATTGAAATCTCCCCCTAAAATGATCTTTTTCTCCTAAAACTTACTTAAAAAGTTAGAGATTTTTATCCGTAAGATATTTTTCAAAGAATCCCTCTAAAGACCATATATGTTCAGTGAAAGGAACCGTAAATCAAACTGGAAACTAGAAATTCTACCCATTTGTTGATTTTGACCCGAATTGATTAATTCCAATTTAGTAGAAAAGGGAGACTAGAGAAGAGCCAAGCCACCAAAAGGTCCAATTGCTTCTATAAAAAACCCTTGCTAGCATTGCCAAAGAGAACTCAAAAAACCTTCTAATTCTTCCCTATTCAACTTAGTTTATTGAAGCAATAAAAGATTTGGTTTCTCTACATTAATCAGGCACTTTATCAAGCATATCTTGTTAGAGGCATTCAAACCCCTAACATTCCAAGAAATTACCTTCACTATTCTAGAGTAGGGAATTCCATCCCCCACCTTGCAACATCCAAAAACTCTTCTAAAGTGCCCTGTTTACCTACCAAAACCTCACTTGTAATAAGATCTTTTTGTTTTTTCCTTCCCTACCTAATTTTTGTCCCCTAATTAGGGTTGGAAATTTTACTCTGAATTTCAAAAATAGAGAGCATTTCCTTTGATTTTAGCTCACTTTCTGAATCTTCTTCCAATTCCTCTACTGAGCCTGACACCTCCTCTTTTGAACATAACATCTCTTTATTTGCTTCCCCTGAAAGCTTTAAACTATTTATAGGCTAAGAATTTAGTTATTTTTTAAGAACCAATGATCTAATGTATTGAGATTCTTGTTCAATAAATTTACAGCTCTTAATCATCGAAGCTAGAGAAATAACATTTATTGTCCCCAATTTAATAAGCAAATCTTATGTTTCACCTATCTTTTGAGAATGTGATTTCCAATCAGCCTCATCCTCCTTTCTCTAAACTAATTTTTGATCAAAACCCCTCTTACCCCTATTTCTCTCCTTTTGAAACTTCTTTAGTCTCCATTGGGAAACCATCTGAATTGATTTATTTTGAGGAAATATCCTACCTTTATTACAAAAATTTTGAATATGCCCTAGTTGGTGACATTTGTAACATCTAAAAGGAATATTTTCCACATCAATCCTTTGATTCCAAATTCTTCCCTCTATCTTAATAATAACAAATTCTAGAATATTTTTATCCAAATCAAGTGCAACCCTAACACGAGCATAAGTTGCTCTTCCACATTTGAGCGAGGATTCATCTACTTCCATTAGCAGGTCCGTCAACCCTCCCATTACAACCAAACATTCTTTTCTCCAATATTCTAAAGGAAAACCATAGAATCTTGTCCACACCGAATAACTTCCCTTCCTAGCTTTTAGTGGGTTAAAATTAGGGCTTCAATTTTGGATCCATAAACCCACACCATTAAAATACCATGATTTATTTTTTAAAACCATTTCTTTCTCCTCCTTATATTGAAAGATCACTTTAAAAAAACCTTTAGGGAGAAAGCTTACCAATATAGAGGAACCCCAATGCTCCTTAATCCAAATTTCAACTACTCCCATAGTTGGACATTTTCTCATGCATTTACAAATAAGGGCACAATATATCAATTGGTTAATCTTGGAAATAAAAGGTTCTAATATCCATTACAAAACCCTAGATTCACCAATCTTTACCCCATCTCCCAATGATTCCAAATAAGCTTCCAACAAATTATCTTCTTCATTCACAGTCAAAAATTGATCTATTTCCTTTAGATCAATTTATTTTCCTTCCCTATTTAAAATTGAGGAATTCATATTACCCTCAATCTCATTTCCAAATCTCATCTTGATTCCCTATCAATTTTCCTTTCCAACTAGCACCTATTTTTCTCAACTCGACTTCTTCATCCCACCAATCTTTAACCTCCTCAATAACCACCGCGAAAAAAAATTTGTGATCTTTCTTACCATGATTAACCACTACTTTTACCCCCAAATTGGAAGATTAAAAACTTGGATAATTACCTTCCCCTAACTACGACACCGTAATCTTCCCTTCACTTGTTGATTCCCCTTCTCCTTCTTGTCCTTCGCAATCTCTTTTTCCTGTGCCCTAATGTGTGCCATCACTTCCTCACTGTGTATATATTAAATAAGCCTTTTTTTACTAAAAATACTTCACTTTATTTACTTGATTTTATATTTATTTATATATAAATAATAGGAGGCAATTAAAAATTGAGTGATCATTTATATAATATGAGGCCATTACTTGTAAAATTAATTTAAAAATAATAAAAATAATAATCTAGGAGAAAAAAAATATATGCATATAAGTAGGTAATAGTAACATAATTCCATAAGTTATAATAATAGAGAAATAAATTTTTTTTAAAAATAGTCTCCCATTCCATAAAAAGCTTCCTTAACAACATATAGTCAAGACAATGCATAAGAGACATCGACTACAAAAAGATATAACCTGTGAGGAGGAAAAATATACATTTAAAGCAAAATAAATAGCACCCATTAGGGGGAAAAGAATTTTAATATTGTATAATCCTTCCAAAATGAATAGAATCACATGTAGCCATTTATAAACTTAACACATAATAGTATATAAAAAAATAATATTAATGAAGGCAATGTTGTATGTTTATAGCAAATCAGTGCATATGGATACACAAATAAAATTGTATGTATACATCATTAAAAGCAGCAAAGTTTTGAGGATATATTAGGGAACATAATTCTTATAATTTGAACCATATTATGAAAGCGAAAGTTTATGTTTTTTAACATAAATACTATTCACATAAAGTATTTATATAATAAAAAGATCCATCAATAAAAATATATTGTATTAACTATGTGTAATATACAATGAATTACATATAGTTATTAATGACTGTTCCAAAATAAGAATCTCTAAAAAGACTGCTCTCCATTAGCTTATGAGATGATTTTAAGAACCATTACTTTCCACAAGAACACAAAGGGTCCTTATATAGAAAAAGCAAGAGGTGACTGAGAAATTATTATTGATAGAGTTGAAGATAGGATTTTTCTCCAAGTTACACCTACACCTTATCACACATGTGAGGATAAATACCATATTAAATGTGCATATTAACTTTGTGATGCACATAACACATCACATCTTGGTGTAGACACCCAAATTTTGTACAAGCCCATCTTTGATGTTCTTTATTGCAACTTTTCACATATAGACTATTGATGATGAATAAAGTATCTTTTAGAGCATCTATTTGGGTCTTCTCTATTTAGTTCATTTTTTAGTCCATTTGTCATTCATATTTCCAATTTATCATTGGGATCCCCAATCATGGTATTTTATCTTTTTGGACAAGTCCACTGTTTATGGGCATGTCTAGGCTTGTAATGTTCATGAAGTGCAAGCTTATCCAAACATACTTTTTTAGATTTGTTTCAGGTCATGTTTCATTTGGGTCATTCATTTTTTCCATTAGATCTTGTTTGGTTGGATTTTACATGCCAATAGGTATCCTAATTTGAAATAAAAACATCTATAAATATAAATTTACTCTAAGGTATTAAGGATGACACTCCACACTCTCAAAAGCTATACAAAGATTTACATGGTTATATAAATAATTATTCAAAGCTAAATTTTAACATTACAAGTCTAAATCAATATTTACATGTTTGTTTCACGGGTATAATAGAATAAATAACATCTAGAATTATATTCAAAATTTCACACATGTACATGCGAGTGGGAGAATTACATTCAATTTTGAGCCCTCGTTGAAGAATTAGCAATGTAGTGCAACATTTGTTCATTTGAGAGGGATTGACCAAGATCATTCCAAATAAATCTAGAAAACTTCCTATTTGATATCAATTTCATTTGTGTGCATGAAACTATGTTTTTACATTGCTAGTACCTCTCCATGACATTTTAGATTTGGAAAATCATCAACGGTCTTACTTAACACAGGGGAAGGTGGTGAAACAGTCAGATTTCTATCATAATCAATGAAAACAAATTCATGATCAAAGTAAATAACTATCCTTCACTATTGTCTAAATAGAGTATACATGTCCATGAATATCTTCAAATTATATTTCTAACCTTGAGCCATCATAATTCTGAATTAATATAATTTTCACTATCAAGTTTTTCACAATCAACACGTACAAGTCTATGGTCGAAGGACACGACTGACCTATGTTATTATCTTGGGAATTTAGTCCTATATAGAAGTAATTTCAGATTTTATATCTGATCAAACACAATCATAAACTTATCTCATATTTGTTCACATTGTCAAACATAAAAAATATTCAAAAAAATCTATATTTAAACTAAGTGTATTTCTTCTTAGTATTTTCCAATAATAGCATATCTTTGTATTTAGTA
Organism: Torreya grandis; assembly: GCA_037957365.1. Classification (NCBI taxonomy): domain Eukaryota; kingdom Viridiplantae; phylum Streptophyta; class Pinopsida; order Cupressales; family Taxaceae; genus Torreya; species Torreya grandis. The sequence continues at coordinate 2,347,395 of JARHVA010001426.1, read as the reverse complement.
AGTTACAATTCAAACTTGCTAATAATTACATATCTTTAGCTTTCTGATCTCTCACAAATTTGGCACTTATTATACAAACATTATAAAGTTTAAATAAAAAAATAAGGTAGAACATATTGTTGAAGCCGTACATAACATTACTTTTTCTTTTCAATTATTTTTTTACGGTTTTAACTAGTTTCATGATTTTTATATAATAAAGAGAAATTATATTTAACTTTGGGTTTTTATATGAATTATTTATTTTTCTTACAAAAAAATATTTGTTTGTATAGGCTTTCAATTTATCTTTATTTTATTTCCCTTATTTTTTAGAACTATGTTTTGGCAGTTGTCAAACTTATAGGAGCTATCATTTTGGGTGGTCTTCAGGTATACCTAAGTAGTGGTGTGAAGGGTACTATTCTAATATTCATTTCATTAAATAATACTATATACATATTTAGTTTCCACAAACCTCACGATATATCATAAATGCCTAGGTTTTTTTCCAACTATAGGGAGCCTTTGACCATTTATTTTTGTAGTGTACTGATAAATAATTAATTTCATGAAGTTAATTTTAATATACCTTATAAATATGATAGTATGGTCACGAGATGGTGGAATCATCCATGGTCATTTCTGTTTGGGTCTTGTTCATTATTTATGTCTACGATTAGTATATTTGGGAGAGAAGTTGCAGTAGTGTGCATAGATGTTGACTATGGCAGAAAAGGGGTTTCTATATTAGGGGATGCTCTAGTAAATATGGGAGCTAAGATTAACAATAAGGAAATTATGCCTCTTGTAATTGACCAAATTGGGATGGGTAATGTCTAGGCTAAATTGGCTTTAGTAGAGGCACAAGTTTTTATATTCCATATAAATTTAGATGTTTTGGTCTTAATATTTTATATAAAGCTAAAGACATGTGAATGTTGAGAAATGGTTATGTTTAGATAGCCACACATTGGCTATCCTCTATTTTAGATTCAAATGTACTTTAAATAGATAATAAGGACTCACTTCAAGTTGTGATTGGGTTGCATTGACATAACCCAAATTCATAACAATGGTGTGTTTACAAGAAATTGGAAAATCTTACAAATAACTCACATAGTGAATGCCTCTTTGAATGTGTTTGGACTGTATGATTATGACATTATATTATGATGATTCATTCTATCAATGCCTTCCTGAACCAAATCAAAATCAAGTCAGAAAGCTATACACAATCAGACCAAAGTAGAATCAAGTTAGAAGTAGTTGCTTTGAAGGTCTTCAAAGGAGGAGCATAGTTGTGTAAAATAATACTAGAAACTAATTGTAATGGTATTATAGGTCCTATTCAACTAGACATAAATATATATTTGATGGGCTCTACTTTTGAGATTATTAATTTGGTTGGTATAATATATTACAACATTGGTTACTGGCCAAATCATATTGGCTTCTCAGTCACCCCTCCCAAATATTGAGCTACCATGAACCATAATTAATCTCACATAATACCAAAAATTTATGATAGTATATGACCAAGTGAAAACAAAGTAGTGCCATGAGGATGGGTCCAATCACTATCCATATAATGATCAAATTGAAGTTATATGGATAGTGATTGGGGAGGTAGTATGGATGATATAAAAATCACTTCAGGTTATGTTTTTCATCTAAGATTGGGTGTTATCTTCTGGGCATTAAAGAATCAACCAATTATGACACTTTCATCAATCGAAGCAGAATATATTGCATCCACATCATCAGCTTGCTAGGCAGTTTGGATGAGAAGAGTACCTTTAGATTTAAGTCATACTCAAGAAGAACCTATGAGGATATATTGTGACAAAAACCTAGCCATTGCATTTTCCAAAAACCATGTTTTCCATAAACGTGGCAAGCATGTTTATACTAGATATCATTTTATTCATGAATTAGTGAACAATGTTGATATATATCTTAACTTTTTTAGGTCCAAAGAACAATTAATAGACATATTCATAAAGCCACTTGAAAATAATGTGTTTGAGCATCTCCAAGAAAACATAGGCATAACTTATATACATGGAAGTGAAGATTAAGGAATAGTGTTGGTAAACATGGCTTCCATCTTAGTGAATGTTAATATCCCTTGCCACATCATTTCTAACTCAACTAACCTTCACCAATTTACGTTAAAACATTTTTATTTCCTTGAAATTGTTCTCACATCAGCTTGATACAATCATCTAATGCATTAAATGTTTTTCTCTTTCATTTTAATTGAATCTAGAGTCTTCCAAATTATGCAATTTAATACCATGTTTTTTAAAACCCTGTTATATTCATAAAATTTATTTTTAGAATGTAATGTATGAAAAATTCTAGTGAAGCTCTACTAGGTTGAATTTGCACTTGTATTTACATGAATGAGCATCGAAGCTCTTTGATATAACAATATAAGTTTTAAAATATAGTTTATCATAGTTTTATGTTTAATTTTGTATTAGAAGTGAATATTGGTTTTGTTTATGATTGGCAAAAGAAATATAAATTATGGTCTGAGCTTTATTTGTTATATTAAATTGTTTATCCATGGTTCTACACAAGGGTGTTCATGGTAATTTCTCCTGCATTAACCTCATAGGTCTTTCCACTAATTTTTTATGTCTTTTAAAAAATATGTCTACATAAAGTATTTTGGATACTTGCAAGGAGCATTAAATCCTAACATCACCCTGATAGAAACCTTTCTATTACTACAAATCTGGTCAACCTTCAATGCTTATACTAAATTTTGATAATGTTTAAATAGTTTAAGTTCAATAACATGAAAACATATAAAAACCCACTATGTAAACAAAGGAAGCTAGAAGTCACTAAAATAGAATGTGAAAGACATATTACTCATCAAGGAAAAGAATATTGTAGATAATGTGAACCTGAAAAAATAATATTGCATATTGGTAAGGAATTTCACTTTACATGTCTTAAATTATTGTTCTCAATTCTATCTATAACACTATTTTGCAATTTATTGTTAAACGAATCACATTATAGCATTATTTTATCATCTCTTGTTAAATAAATCACATTATAACATTTGAATATATAGATTTCCATGATATCCTCAAAAATGTCCTATCAAGGTTGGTTAAGCCTTGATAAGTTTAAGAGTCTAATATATAACTATAACTTCACATGCAAGATGACTTTTTTCTTGAATAAATTCAAAATCCATAAAATTAATTGCATGTGAAACAAGATGCAACTAGTTGATTTCCAATTTTATTTTTAGTTCAACACCACCTCTAAGAAATGAGTAATCTTGAGGTACTTCACCACATAAAAAATAATTTCATAGTTAAAGGAAAGGTACTTACCAGATAACATTCATAACTTTCTTCTTTAGATGCCTTCAAAACTCTAGCTTTGATTTATGCTCTAGAATCCACAAAAAAGCTCCAATGACAAGAAAAAAGGCACCAATTATACACCACATTTCTACTAAAAATGGATGCATGAAATCACATGCATTGGAATCAATCTCTTTAACATGTACCACCACAACTATGCTTGATTCTACATTAGGTTTCCTGAAGTCTATAATCTTTGATCCTTTTTTGATAATTGAAACATCACCAATGATTGCATCAAAGTTCTATAGGGTTTTAATGATGAATATCTGCACTGAAGTAGTATACATGTGGTTACTACTTTTAGATTACATGATTAATTCTCCAATGTTGTGAAAAAATATTGGTGGGATAATTACAATGAAAGGCACAACTATAGAATTCATTAAAATTTAATGAAGCTACAAACCATTAAGGCAACCTGCTCCAAAATCTTGTCATAATTGGGTGTAGAATTTCTCATTTCGTAAAGTCCAAATGTGTATGGAACAGTATAAAGAAGCAACTTCACAACAATAACAAAATCTTTTTACTCTATTGCTACCTTCTCCTATTGTCAAAAATTCTTAAACCCTATTGTTTGGGCCACACTAATCAAGAGTTCCTTGCCATTGTTTGGAAATGCCCATCCCCGTGGGACTACTTTGCTTTCACCTAGTCATATAATACCATAAATTTTTGGTATTTTGTGAGATTCATTATGGTTCATGGTAGCTAAATATTTTGGAGTGGTAACTGAGAAGCTAGTATGATTTGGCCAGTAACCAATGTTGTAAAATCATGTACCAACCAAATTAATAATCTCAAAAGTAGATCCCATCAAATATATATTTCTATCTAGCTGCATAGGACTTGAAATACCATTGCAATTAGTTTTTAGTAATATTTTTTGCAACTATGTTCCTCCTTTGAAGACCTTAAAAGCTTCTACTTCTGACTTGTTTCCAATTTAGCCCAGACATTACCCATCCCAATTTGGTCAATTGATTTATTACTAATCTTAGCTCCCACATTTCTTAGAGCACCCCCTAATACAAAAACCACATTTCTATCATAGTCAACATCTATGTACACTAGCGTAACTTCCTTCCAGCCATAATATCCCACTAAAGAAACAATTGTAGACATTTGGGAAAAAACACTGAGAATCATCCTGATAAAATACACATACTCATATGATGTAAGATTTGGATCAATATCTAAAAAGGACAAAAGTGGTATTTTGAGTTTATTTTCTATATGTGATACAATGAAAGAAAGCACAGATAATTGCAAACCTAATTGCCACAACATCTTTCCTCAATAATTCCAAAGTTATAGAAAGACCAATAATAACTATAAAAACATTAGAAAACTATGTTGTGAGTACTAAATCAGTGTCAAGCCTTTGATAATTATCAAAAATATTATTTGTGTTGACTGATAAGTCAGTCTCAAGTTTTTTTTTATGATTATTAAAAATATATGAGGGAAAATGTCATTAGAATAATGATTATTCATTAAGGATAAATATATGTGAAAAAATATATATAAAGTAATGACTATTCAAAGGAAATTCATCTTGAGATGACTTAAATGTGTAAAATCCCACAAAAAATAATAATCTAATTAGAAAAGTAGATTTCAAGTATACAAGTGCTTAGAAATGCATTATTTGAACGTATGTTAGTGTTAAAATCATAAAGATAGGTGATAATGGAAGACTCATGTGACTATTTGAAAACAAAAAACTAACGCACACAACAAAAAGCTTTATGAGTTCCATTAATTAAATTCACATGAATATTATGAAAAATAGTTGAAACAACAACAATCATGGAAAGCCAATAGTTGCAATAGTCTCCCAATAAATACATAATATTAAATAAATTATTATCTACCTGAGTAATCACTAATGTATCGAATAATCTCAAAACATTGTTTTGAGTATGATACATATTGAAAGAGCAGGATATTGTCAAGACCTAGTTTTCTTGCTTAACCCTAGATTTATGATTTATATTTACTTAATTGTAATTTTTTCAATAAAATTGAAGCTTGATTGAGAGGACAATTTTTTCACAAAAACACATCTCCAATCTTGAAAAAGAGGGGGGAATACAAGGGCTCATGTAGTAAATGTTGGTATCCTTTTTGTATTTGATTTTACAATTGGAATAGTGGCTAAAGTAGCCATGGAATTTGTAGTGAAGGATGTGAAAAATAATGAGAGTTTGCTTAGTGGAACAAAGTTAGAGCTTAGTATGATGGATTCTAATTGTAGTGCTTTCATCTAAGCATTGGATAAGGTTAGTAAAGTAAAATTTATTAGCTGTGTTTATAAAATTAGCATTGTTTATAGGTTATGTTACTTTCGAAAAGCTTGGAGTCCCTATAGACTTGTTTTCTTTAAATGTGTATAAGCTCTAGTGGTTACTTGAGTGGTTAGCTCTTTTGTTTTCTAATATTGATTAGATTCACATAACAGAAAACATTGCTCTACCCATGTGTTATCTATCAAGCAAAAAATGTTTTTTGCCCATATGTTATCCATTTGTAGACACTATTTTATGATTTTATAACACTTTAGTCTTGTATACTTGGAAAACTCAAACCTTGGTTATTCTTCTTAGTTATATACCTTTCCCACTTTCGTAAGTCTTGTATCTACTCTATCTTGTGCCCATTGGCCTATCTCTTAGTCCGTCCAGTCTTATGTTAATGACTTGGACCTTATATCTTGCCTAGAATACTTAAAATGTAGCTATCTTCAACCTCTAAAAGTTCTGGGAATGTACTTATTTTCTTACCCCCTGGACACTAACATTCAAGACAAACACTTGTGTCAATGCTAGTGTCCTAACTTGATGCAAGTGTCCAATACCCTAAAAATCATCTAATTTTCAAATGAAACATATTCTAATGGTCACCTAAGTGCTTTAATTTGGGTTATATTATGATATGATTGTTATAGATACAAGATCAATCCTCATTCATACCTTACCTATAAACTTCTTACCTACTCACTAGGCAACTTATAAAAGTCATTCAATCAAGCAATCGAGTGAGAAATGCTTCCATATTTCTCTTATTTCCATAGTAGTCATAGGGACAACACATCTCTAGGCCTGAAGTACTAAATGAGCAGCCCAAGAGTACTAAATGAGCAGCCTAAGAGCTATATTTACCAGCTTACAAGCTAGGTCACTATTGTACTTACTTTTTACGTATTGCATAATTCACACATAAACCAACACATAGGGGAGAACTACATCAGTTTGAGGCCCTCTTCTAGAGTATTTTCCATGTAGCCTTAGCACCCACTGATAGTGAGGTCTTTAGGATCAGCTTGACACCAAGTGCCCACTAACCCATTTTTTCCAAGGTCACTATGAAGATGGAGAAGTAGGGTTTACCATTTTAGAAGGAGAAACATTTCTTGACCTAGATCTAAATGTATTAGAGAGAATGCAAAGCCAAACCTATAAGTATCCAAGTGGTCACATACTTTTCTAATAGGTATTTTGTATAGGACATTTGTGTCAAACCCAGACATAGTGTTGTTGTAACCATTCCAAGTTGATGCTAGTGTTCATGGCTCCAAAAGTTAAATTTCTAAAATTAGATCACTATTACAAAATCATTTTATAGTCTACTTTCTACCTGTTCCAGATCTAAAATTATTATATCATCAAAACTAGCTAAGTACCTTATTTTCTATGTCATTTCCATATTTAACATAGTTGTACTTTCCATATTTAGACTATCTCAATTTAATGAATTTATCATATGTTGATATCTAAGTTTAACATCTAATTGGTCTGCTATAGATTTGTTTATCACCATTATGTATTTCATTTCTATATACCCCTTTAATATCTATATTAAATACAAAGTCATAGTTCATATTAGGGTTAAACATTTGGTGAACATGATCTTTGAACTCCAAACCCTAGGTCCCTTAGGGTTTTCTGATATTTCTATTATTGATCCTTGATTGTCATAAAATATGTGCAACATAGATGCATATATATTACCTATTTTGGGTTTCAATATGTCATTGTTTCTATGGTTTTCTACATTAGTTTCCTTGTCAAATCTTATAAGCAAATTTGTGTCAATCATGAGAGGGTTTTAAAGGGAAAACAATACTTGATCTCTCTTCAAAATTCTTTTTACAATGTTATAGAGCCAATATCTAAACACCAACATGCATGATCTCAACCATTTGTCCTACCTAGGTCTTATTTTAATGATAGCTACCATCCCACACTCAGTTTTCTCCCATAGCTTATATTAGATTCTGCAGTCCATGTTGTTACTTCTCGAAGAGGTAAAATTGATCAACCCATTCTGACACATATTAATATAAAACAAGTGCCCCCTAAACCTAAGATTATAATAAAATCTAAGGGATATGACATTATTGAGAAATTGAGAAATACACATGCTAATATTTCAATCCTTGAGCTCCTAAAGTAATATAATGTTTATAAGTATATCATATATGAAGCATTGTGTGTAACACAAGTTCCAAGTGATATTGAACTTGATGATTTTATAGATATCATGAAAGATCTCAAGAACAATGCCAAACTCATTGCCTTTGATCCAATAGATTTACCATCTACAAATACTATTTCCCAAAATTTACCTTTGTTCATACAAATAACCATGCAAAATAGGTATCAAAAGGGTGGTCATTGATAATGGACTAGATCTAAGTTACATTTATAGCATAAAATTTCTAACCACCATGGGTATAAATGATTGTGATTATAAAAAGGTTTGACAATTCACATAGCCCTTTGATTGATCAATTCACATTAGACATGACATTGGAAAACAAAATAGTTTCCACTAATTTTTGAGTAATGTCTCAATCGTTACATTATAATTTACTTTTAGGTAGATCTTGGATACATTCAATGGAAATTATTTCATCTACACTTCACCAATGTATAAAATTCATACATGATGGGACCTTATTATTCATGCCCATCGATGATAAGCCCTTTAAATTTTTTAAAATAATAAATTCTAAAACTGGGGCCATTCCTACAGTGGTATCACCTCAATAATGCATCCCTCTTAAGCATATCCACACATATGAAATAGGTGAGTTAGGTAAAATGACTCCTTTGTTTCCATATTCAAATAAGGCACTAAATTCTAAAGTGCATATAAATGCACATAGAGTGCAATAACCATCACCAAAAGAGCCATTAAAAACAAAAGAGATCCTAGCATTTGAACTTCATTTATTGGTCAATACTGAGCAAAAAGATGGCCACATATTAGATTATTATGACATTGATGATGATACAACTTATGATATGACAGATGAGAAAATGCAAAATTTAAAATTTTACCCACTAGATCACATGTCACATAACCTATTCGAACCTAGGGGTCATATCACATATAAACTAAACCCATTTGTCTAAAATATAGAACTAAATCCAGATAAGGGAAATACAAAAATAGTAGATGAGCATGTAAATGCTTGTTATTCCATACATCCCTCTTGGTTAAAAACACTGAGTCAACCTTATAAGGGCCAAATGCAAGTACATCATGTGAATAATATGGAATCTTCTCAAAAGGCTTCACCTTAGATGCTACAAATCAAAATTGAATGGGATATTACCAATACCATCTTATCTTTATTATTTAAACATAGATTGATTTCTTTAACTTCTACCTGTAATACCCTTCTCAAGATCTATAATATTTTCTCATTGACGTGACATCATTTAGACTATGGTGTGTTGAGTGTGTCCATGTGCATGAAATATGAGCAAGATGTCTAATGGTCAGTTTTTAGTCTTGACTTTGGTTTCCTTATCGTGGTGACATGAAACTAGGTTAGTTATGCTTCATGTTAGACCACATTGGGATGTGTATGTTTAATGTTAATAAATATTTATATTATCACTTAATGTGATGTTTATGCCTTACTAGGGGTTTCCAGATCACTGAGTTACTTTTGATAGGTTTTTCCACAGGACCAGATTTGTGCTAATTCAAACACCTACTTGAACGTATTGAATGGCCATGTTATGTTAAGTCATTCTCAATTATTTACTTGTATCTATTAGATGTTTTGACAACAAAATTTACTTTTAAAATGGGAATAATAACATAGTTATGATTGTGACCGAGCCCAAGTAATATTTAATTATGGGTGTAAATAAAATTGTATATAAATACATATTTATATAAAGATATGCATATTAAAATGGTATTACATAGATCAAATATTACTACCCTTATATCTATATGTATTCATATAATTGTATTTATATATTAATATAAGTTAAAATAGTTTTATTTAAATGTGCATAATTATATATATATACATATAATGTACCTAACTACATATAAGTATTCTTACTAGTGTTGTAATAAATTTATTATATATTCAATTATCTAATTTTTCAAGCTAATAATTAATCTAATACAATTCAAAATAAAACTAATGACAAACACATAAATGAAATAAAAAAAAGTGGAAACCCTAATTTCAAAAATAAAATAATAAAATAAGCATAGCTTTTCTCACTTCAAAGTTAATCTAATGGAGAGAGGAGTCATTTTGGAGATTTTGGCAAGGGAGAAATATAAGTGGAGAGAGAATATAGAATGAAGATGGAGGAGGAAGGAGTGGTGAAGAAGAAAGGAGAAACCAGATTAAACCAGGAGTTTTAATGGAACAGCTAAGGGATTCTCTTTTCTAAATTCATGATACTTTTTTCAAAATAATACACTAAATGAAAATAAAGAATGTGTTTTGAAAATAATTTGCTTTTCATATATATATATATATATATATATATATATATATATATATATATATATATATATATACCCTAGATCTATTAAAAATTCCAAATTATTTCTATTTTACCCTCATGATTGAGTGAATTTCTTGCTTTATAAAAAAATATGAGTGTGTATATATATATATATATACTTAAATATATATATAGTAGAGTTATTTTATTTTTTCATTTAATTATATATATATACATACATACATACACATATACATATACATACATATATACATACACACACACACACACACACACACACACACACACACACACACACACACACACACACACACACACACACACATATAATTAAATGAAACATATACATATAAGCAAATCTATTTTATTTTGTTTTGATATGAGGGGTGGTGGTTGTGTCATCGCAGCCCCCTCTCACAATAAGGAGGGGAGGGGGACAGGTAAACCAACCCACCCCACCCTATTCCAGGCTCAGTCAATGGCCATGGCTATGTCCAAGGCTTTGAGCTCAGCTGTCGGCCATGGATCACTAATCGCCAGTCATTGGCCCTAGGGTTTTGATTTTTTTTTTTTTTTTTAAATACATACACACACAAAATGTCATTTTATTTATTCATAAAAAAATCATATATTTGTTATGAAATAAACAAAATGTCATTTTATTTTATTCATAAATAATGATATATTTATCATGAAATAAACAAAACGTTATTTCATTTTATTCATAAATAGAACTTATATTTATTATGAAATATTGTTATATTAGTAAATTATATATGTATATTTATGAATAAATAAAATAATATTTTATATTAGTTTTTTCAATATGATGTTATATTTAATATTAAATATATGTATGTATGTATGTATGTATGTATGTATGTATGTATGTATGTATGTCTCATTTGAAAATTATTTAATAACAAATATATTATTATGTGGATTGATAAGTTTATATACGTGATATTTAGATATCGATTAAGGTTTGATAGTATAAATTATAGCCGCGAGTTCCCAAGAAGTAGAAATAAAATATATCATATCATTAATTTTTTTTTAAATAATAGTAGATTATTATTTACATTTTACTCGAGTAACACTAATGTAAATAAATTCTATTCAAGGCTTATTTTGCCTTAGATAAAACTTTTATTTTGGCATAATGAATTGTGTTAAATAAAAATGTTATTATTGTGGTATATGGGTGGAAATTTATCCCTATAACATTGATTAGTTTTTATAGGAGCTAGGGAGATTCAGTTTACTCTTTGACGTGTTTTACAAAGTTTTTATGTTATTGTTTTGATCATTGTTTATATGGTTTTCTTTATGATATTCATGAAGTGATATTCAAATTGGAAAATTATGTTTCCTTTTAAAGGTCTACTCTATTATAAATATTGCATCTATATGGGTGCATAAAAATCAAAGGATGTTGTCATGATGGGATTGCTTGTATTGTTCACTTTTATGAGAATTGATTGTTTTACAATCTATATTGGCATAATGTTGTTGCTTGTATAATAAGACTATAATTTTCTAATGATTGGTGTTGAGCTTGGTTACCAATAAGCCTGGTGTCATTTTGATGTTGAAGTGTAATGTTACTCCAATGGTTGGGTTAATTTTAAAATTGTTGCTTGTAAGTTTTATTTAGTTTAAAATTTTATTTTTTCTTAATATGTTTATCAATTTAGAAAATACAGTATTTAGGAGGGGGAAGTCGCTTGCTCAGCATAAACTGGCCCCCTTTATTGATTATTTCCTAATGCAGGTTGGCATGTAGTAGTATCAGTTAGAATACAAGGAATTGATATCTTTTGTGTTGTAAAAAATTATCTTGTAAATGAAATTATTCAAATGTCTTAGTTGTTATTTGATTATTTATGAAGAGGTAGTTGTAATCCCAAACCCATAAATGGGGTAGACATTAGATATTTTGTAAATACTTGATATCATGTAAAATTTCATACCAATAGTGGTGTATGTAGTTACAGTGTTTTATAGATTTGTAGTATTATCATTCAATTATTGAAATAAAATTAATGTATCTTATTTTACGATAAAATAATTTTTTGTTATTCTGTAATTTGATAGCATTTTGAATTTTATAAATTATTGGTGTTATCATAATGTTTTGCCATTTTGGTAATAGCATTCTTATGTAGGCATAAATTTATAAAACCATAGCCTTATAACAACTCATTTGTGTAATACAAGCTCCTTTGATCATAATGACACAACTTGACAACTAAAACTAGCAAGATCTCTAAAAAATGGTTTTAGGTTTGTTATATACTCATAGGTTATAATGATTCAATGGAGGCTTAAACAACTTTAAAATGATTAGCATTGAGCATAATATATTGTATTGACCTCCATGAATGTTAAAATACTTAATATATGGATCAATCCAACAAGTTATATAAATCAACCTTGTGTTCAACAAACTAAAGTGCAATCCATTTAGAAAACCAAAACCATAAGCAACATTCCACTTCCTCAAACTCAATTGTTAGCATTATCCTCTTGGATGGCCTTAATAAACCAATTATAATCCTAATATAATGGATCAAATATTTTTCACAAACTAAAGAATATAATTTACTAAATTGTTTTCCTAGTGGAAAATATTTGTGTGTTTGAGTCTCTAGTTGTCCTTCAAGAATCGAGTTTTAAAAATAGCTAAAGTGCTCTAAATTAGAATCTAAGTCTCTATCATAATTCTCTCTATCTAAAATAATTGGTTTATGGTACCGTAATAATTTTTAACTCATCTGAGCCAAAATGGTGCCTCGATTTAAAAAGACTTTTGAAAGGAAAATCCTTTTTATCTTGCTAATTTTCTAGCGAATGTGTTCTAAAATTGATGTCCAATAAGTGTTAGAAATGGGTTTAGTTAGAAACAAAAAAAACTACAATATTTTTACCTTCATGTCATATTTAGGAGCCTTTATTTTTATATTTTATTTCTATTTTCTATTTTTAGTGACCCCTTTCCAAATTAAATTTATTCAAAAAAAATCTGCAGATATAATTTTAATCTGTGAAGTTGCTCTGAAATGGATGTTGTAATAATGATACAGTTCAACATTTTTTGAAATTGAAAATTGGAACCTCTTATTTTTATTTTAATATTCATGTTTAACCTTTCATATTTGATTTTTGACTTTGTTTGATATTTTTGGTTAGTCATCCTTTAACTTTATTTTTTGTTGTTTTATGGAACACTACTTCTGTTATGGTGATGTTATCATACAAATTTCACCCATTACTTAATAATAGTGTAAACATTGTTAGGATATTTATTCTACTACCATTGTATATCCTATTTATCCTTGTTGAACCTTTGTGGCCTTCAGAGTAAATCTGACATGTTAATTATGGCATTGACTCAATTATTCATGTGATTATTCTTATTCATAAATTTATATTATGATTGTTATCAGAATTAGGATGTGATCCTTCCTTGTTTGTGAATTTTTAATTTATAAAATTTATCTTCTGCTTGGTTGTGGGGTTAATGATGAAATTGTAAAGAGAACTAAAACTTGTCTAGCCTTAGGTGTCTATACATGCCTTCTAATCATTTGGAATTCATGTTGTACCAAACTAATGGCACTCAAATCACATTAACTAATTCAAGTTATATTTGAGTCATGACTCTGTGCATTTACTTCATGTGGAAGATCGAAGTGTAACCAGTTAGACCGCAACTTTGTAGTGATGTCATCTTTTGTGTTCTCTTGAGTTTGTATACCATGTTAGTGTTATTATCTTTGTATGCTTAAGATTTAGTGTGTTTGTTTAAGTGTTAGAAAAAAAATTGGTGTAGTTTTATGTGTGCTTGAGATGTAAATTTTAGGCATTACACTACCGAACATAGATCAGGAAGTAGAATTTTACTACCATGCCTTTAACCTATAGTGCATCTACGGATATGTGTGGCTAACTTGTGGTTTACATACCTTCATATTATCTTATTACATTTCTTGATGATCTTAGTATAGTCAGCCTATGTTATAAGCATGGTGAAGTAGAGTATATATAAGAGGTAATGGTTAGTATATTATCATTAAATTATGAATTATGTTATTATTGCATTATTGTGGAGGTTGCCCCTTCAAATTGGCTCAATCATAATATTCAAGTATTCTACTCTTTTTCTAAGTATTGTTGTGGATCTACTTATTTTGTTCTTAATTTTATGATAAATAATTCTATGTTTGTGAATCATCTAAGTAATTTAATTACAAGTGGTATTAAATCTTCCATTTGGGCAAGTTTATGTAGCACATTTTTTTTAGATCTATGTCCTAGGAAATAGAAGGTCAAAAAATAATAACTTTTGATCTAGTAAGATTTAATTTTTTCATCACCATAATTTTGTTTGTGAGTTTTTTTTACATAATAGAAAAAATTATAAGTAAAAAAAAAAGTCTGGAAACTTTTTTTACATTGTGCAAATTAGAAGTCATTGGATTTGTCTCTATGAGATGATCCTAATGGTATATTCTACTAATACACTTTTTTAGGCCAAAATTTTTCACCCTTGTGCACATTAATAGTCATGAGATTCATCTTGGTTAGGTAATCACAATGGTATCATCTGTTGATACACTATTTTTTAGGTTAAAACCCTCCTAGGGTTTGTACATGGTTGGGCCTAACACTTGTGGACACGATAAAGGGAAATAAATGCTCAAAACTCCTCACCAAGATGACATGGAGTCTAAAACTTTCGATTTGAGTATTCCAATAGTAGTTCAGAATCTTTAATTAGAGTTATATGGCATGTTGTGGAAAATTGATCTCCATGTAGTTCAAGGGAAAGTCATGGGGATGTAAAGGGAGATTAATAATTTGAGGGATCAATTGTAAAAAATAACTAGGTAATTAGCCAACTTGGTAGCTCAACCTTTGTAAAATAACTCTGCACCACTCCAGTTTGAGTCTCCCAATACAAACAATCTAGTACCAATCTAGGCCTAATGTTGATGTTGCCAAAAGTGGACTTGCACAAGTTTGATGGTAAGGATCTACTCACATGGCTTACTCGAATTAAAAATTTATTTGATGTACATCAAACTCCCTATTTGAAAAAGGTGGCTATAGCTTCTCTATATCTATAACCTAAGAAATTCATTTGGTATTGTTGGTTATGTGCTCAAAATAAAAATAAGGGTGTCTTAGTTTCATGGTTAGTATTTTTTGAGAATTTATAGCTCCACTATCACAATAATGTCTTTAAAAACTACTTCAGCTAGCTTTACAAGCTATGCCAAATTGGGAATATAAAGGATTACATTCATCAATTTTAAAATCTCTCTTTACATGTGACGGACATCACTGAGGAAAATCTAACTGACCTATTTTTAGATGGCCTCAAAAGATAGCATCTAATTAAAGGTTCACATGTTTCATCTAGTAATGAATATGAGGCCATATCAAGGTCATACATAACTAATTAAAAAGATTTGATCAAATGAATACCTTTCACTAATATCCATGAATACACTTTCCTAGCACCATCATTTCTACAGTCTACCAGATTGACCCCTCAGCAAGTTCAAGAAAGAAAACAAAAGGTTTATTTTTTGGATATGATTGAAAATGGATCAAAGGACATCATTTTGCTAAAAATAATTTGTTTTACATTAAAGGTGCCAATGAGGAAGAAGAAGATGGTTAGGATTCAAGTGCAGGTTTAGAAGAATGTGAGAATGAATCTAAAAATTCTTAACTTACTATTTCATGGCATATACTTTCAAGCATTATCACTCCTCAAACTCTTAAGGTGGTGGGTTTTCTAAAAAAATAGGTGACTCTATTCATTGACTCTAGGAGTACACATATCTTCATCAACAATAATCTATCTACTTATTTGAACTATTTCATTTACCTAGCTCTGAAATTATAGGTCATGATTGTAAATGGTGGTACTGTCAATTATTTGATAAAATGCCATATCATTAAAATTTATATGGGAGATAACTTTTTAGATTCTCCTATGTTTACTATTCCCATGGTAGGAGCTAATATTGTTTTGGGAGTGTAGTGGCTCACCACTTTGGGCGCTATTGAGATGAATTTCCAAAAACTATTCATGAGGTACCATTCAGAAGGTAGGATCTTTGAACTATGTGGATTATGGGCTAAATCTCCACAACTAGTTAATTCCCATAAGATGACTAAGATTCTTAGAAAAGGTGCTAAAGGATTTATGGCACATCTATTTTCCATAGAGGTTTAACCAACCAAAGAGTCTACATATTCTAATTTGCAAAGAGTGTTGAATGACCATTCTATTGTTTTTGGTGACATGCCAAAAGGGCTTCCTCCAAGCCATACGCATGATCATGCCATCAGGCTCATTCCATGAAGTACACCACCCAACATCAAATGCTATAGGTATCCATATGCCTAAAAGAGTGAAATTAAAAATATGGTAGAGGAGATGTTGGAGGAAAGAGTCATCTGACATAGTCAAATCAAATATTACTCCCCAGTGTTCATAGTGCATAATAAGGATGACACTTGGAGGATATGCCAAGAGTACAGATAACTCAATAAGTACACCATCAAAGATAAATTTCTTATTCTAGTAATTGATGATTTGATAGATGAATTGTATGGTTTTATTTATTTTACCAAGTTACATATTCATTAAAGGTATCATCAAATTTAAATCTACAATGAGGACATACCTAAAATAGCTTTCAAAACTCATGAAAGCCATTATGAATTTATGGTCATGGCTTTTGGCCTCGCAAATGTAGCATATACATTTTAGAGTTTGGTGAATATTATTTTTAGGCTATTTTTTAGAAAGTTTGTATTGGTGTTTTTTGATGATGTCTTCATCTACAATAAAAAATGGGAAGATGTGAAATAGGTACTTTTAGTTTTATAACAACATTAGCTTTATGCCAAACCTTCCAAATGTGCTTTTGGTTTCTAAGAGGTGGAGTAATTGGGTCATATTATTTTATATGAAGAAGTGAAAGTTGATCCTAAAAAAATATAAGCAATAATGGAGTGGCAAGTTCCCAAGACCCTCAAGAACCTCTAACGATTTTTGGGATTAATTGGTTACTATTACAAGTTTGTCAAAAATTATGGTAGCATTGTATCCCCACTCATTTCTTTTTTGAATAAAGACTCCTTCCATTGGACTGATTCAACTATCAAGGCATTTGAACAGCTGAAAATGGCTTTGTTCACAACTCCATTTTTGGCTACTCCTAATTTTTGAAAAAAAATGTTATAGAGTGTGTTGCATTAGGATATGGCATGGTGGATGTACTCATGCAAGAATTTAGACCAATAACATTTGAAATTTTCCAACTGAAGGGGAATAATAGGCTCAAACCAATTTATAAAAAATATATGATGCCTATTCTAGATGCAATCAAGCAATAGAGACCTTATCTGATGGGTCGTCACTTTTAGGTAAAGACCGATCATGATATCCTCAAAAGAAATTGGGATAATAATTATCATTAAAATAACAACAAAAATGGGTGACTAAAATGTAAAGGCTATGATTTTGAAATAGCCTATAAGAAAAGAAAAGATAATGTGGTAGTAGATGCACTATCTTGGAGGGATGAATTGATTGAGGCATTATTATGTTAAATGAATATTTGGAAAACAGATTGACTAGAAGACATAAGATAAAAATGAGAGAATGATAGTGTTACACATGATTTGATTCAAAATCTTTGGCAGGGTTTTGGGGGAGTTTAAAATTTTACATAGAAGGGGAATGAATTATGGTATAAAGATAGATTATACCTATGTAATAATTCTCTCCTCAAACATAAAACCCTTCAGGAACTTCATGCACCTCTATTGGGAGGTCATTCAAAAATTTTGAAAACATATCATAGAATCAAGCAAAAAAATATTGGAAGGACTCAAGGGGGATGTCTAGAAATATGTGGCTAAATACATGGTATATCAACATAACAAGGTGAAACCATTAAGACACTAAGTATTTTTCAACCTTTATCCATTCATATCCATCATTGGGAGGAGGTTTCAATAGATTTCATTATTGGGTTACCATGGTTTAAGGGTAAAAATGTTATCAGGGTAGTTTTGGATCGACTCACTAAGTATGCTCATTTTTATTCATTATCATAGCCATTTTCTTCTAGTAAAATAGCTTTTGTTTTTCTCAATACAATACATAAATTACATGGTACTCCAAAAGATAATTGTAAGTGACCGATATCTCATATTTATGAGTAATTTTTAGACTAAATTATTTTCATGTTTGGTCACCCAGTTGGCTCATAGCTCATCCTAGCACCCTCAATATGATGGATAAATAGAGGTAGTCAAAAAATGTTTATAAGGGTATATTCGTTATTTTGTTTCTAATAATTAGGACAAATAGATTCATTGGTACCACTTGTCGAATGGTTGTATAACATTTATTTCCATGCTTCTTCCAAAATGTCTCAATTTGTGGCATCATATGGGTATCATCCCCCATCCATCGCTTTAGCTTTGATGGTACATCCCATGGTTTGAGCTATTTAGGAAAACATTCACCGTCAATAAAAGGTACTCATTAGTTTGTGAGATAATTTAGTAATGGCACAAAATAGAATGAATTATTAAGGAAATCAACACCAGAGTGAATGGCATTTTGACATAGGTGATTGGGTATTTGTGCATTTATATCTATATAAATATATGTCTCTAAATCAACATAAAAAGGATAACAAGTTATCCCCTAAGTATTATGGACCTTATCCAATTTTACAAAAAATTGGTAATGTGGTTTACAAGTTGGAATTACCCCCATCCACTTGCATACATCTGATATTCCATGTATCTTGCCTAAAAAAGGTAATTAGACACAAATTTTCCAATCAGACTAAGTTACCTGAATTGGATGAATAAGGTAGAGTCATTATAGATCCTGAAAAGATCCTTCACACATGCATTAAGCAAATGTGGACCAGAGCGATTAAGGAGTAGTAGATCAAATGGAAAAACCAGCATTCTGAATATGTAACATGCGAGGGTGAAGCATTCATGTATAAACATCTTAATTTGACTCAAGGTTTAGGAAAACATCATTTTGAAGGGGAGGGGCATGTTATTCCCTTAATCAATAGTGGGTCTAGGGATATGTGTGGTCGACTTATGGCTTACATACCTTTATATTATCTTATTGTATTTCTCTATGTTCTTAGTATGGTCGGCCTATATTATAACCATGGCTAAGTAGAGTATATATAGGAGGTAATGGTTATCATTTTATCATCGTATTGTGAATTTTATTCTTATTATATTGTTGTGGAGAATACCCCCTCAAAGTGACTCAGTCATAATATTCAACTATTTTTCTCTTTTACCAGTTATTGTTGTGGATATGCTTATTATGTTCTTAATTATGTGATATATAATTATATTATTTCAAAACATCTAAGTAATTTCATTACAACTACCTACAAAGGAGTACCATATTAAAATTATCATCGGATCATTGGCCATACTATCAATCAATATGTGGCATTGAAAAACCTAATCTGATAATTTAAGAGCGATGCACACATATGCAATGTGTCCAAAATAGGTAAAAGGCAAAATATTTCCTATCTTTCAGAAGATAAATATCCCTCAAATTAACAAAATCATGAAGATATAATTATTACTGCTAATATTGATGGGGTATATTACCACCATATATGGTTTGATCTAAATAAATGGGATACAACTTATGGCACCACTTTTCTTGCATGATTAAAACATACTAAAAATGAAATAATATACTCTCCATTGAGTCCCAAATATTGAGGATACATTTGGTTACCCATTGATTGTGGCCCATGTGTTGAAGCTTCAACTATATGGATATCAGAACATGAACCATATTTAAAACTAAATTTTGGACAAAATTGGCTAGTTGAGTGGAACACTAAGCTAGATACTAAAAACATGTGTGTAAACTTTCATAATATGGGTACAGAGATTTACATCCAGCATGATGGGCATGACTATTTACCTACACCGTTGGCTTCAATTAAATCATTACATAAAAACATTGAAGTGTTGTCACTGCATCAATATTAGCAAAGCTTAAAATCCTTTACAAGTGGCCCTACACCTTTTGATGATGAAGACTTACTTGATTAATCTGATGCTAATTATTCCAAAAATACCAAAAAAAAATCAAAAACATTCAAAAATCCAAAAATATTATCGGCACCTACATGTTATATTGGTTCCTTGGCATCTATGTGTTAGTTCCATGTTGATAGATGACATATTCAAGAAATTCTACATACACACATGTGTCACATTTCTACTTGAAGTGTGATACAGGCATACATAGATACATGATCTATTCCTACTTTAGATGTTGGGCCTCCCCTCTACTCGTCATGTGCTTCTTTGATCTTGATACACATAGGTTATATGGTCCAATGATCACATTATCATATTTGACATTACATAGGTGCTTGTAAATGCCTTTATCCGGGATTATATCTTACATAAGATACTTGATATACTATACACTTGACATTTTTTTCCTAACACATTTTATCCATGGGCATGACATGTTTATGCTAGTTTCTTATGTTTTCCTTTATCCACTTCCTTGAGTGTCTTGCATTGACATTGTCTTGCTTATTTTAGCATTTGAATATGCTCCATTGTTTTTAGCCCACGTGCCTATGTATGTTTCCTTCAAAATTTGAATATGTAATTTCTTGTTGTATGTACATTTAAATATTTCAATCTTAATTTATGGATATTTTAATAAGTTGTGTCCCTTTGATTATGTTGTATTTGAACATGCCCCTTGTCTATGGTCTCCTTGGATCATTTCCTTTTGAATTATTTTTTTATTGCTCTTGTGTGTATGCTTGATTTTCTTGAGATTTTATTGTTACTATCTAGACATTATCATGATATTTATCGTGCATCTTAGGCCTTCATGTGATCGAATTGGTTCTATGTTCTTTAATGTTATATCTACTTAGACATTTTATTTCTATATGCTATATGGTTCCATTCACAGATTATACAATTGTCATATCTTTTTAAGGTGAAGTAACTACCAATTTATATCTTTAACTCACATCAAGGGGGCATATTAGTGGGGTCATGTTATAGAGACATGTTCTTCACACTTGGCACTATTTTTAGATATAGTGAGGGCATGCTTTGGAAACATGTTCTCCACACTTATTCAATATTCAGCATTTCTAGTTTATAGTGGGAGCATGTTTTGTAAACATGTTATCCACATTGGAACTTATTTTAGTTTTCAAATTTCTCCATATATAATGGGGGCATGCTTTGGAAGCATGTTCTCCACACACAATTTTTTGAATTGGCTAAAACACACAGTTATATGATTCAGATTCATAGTTATGAAAGATTTTTATACATTGGTACCATTATTATACGTAGTTTTAGTATAAGACATGTCTAAGGTCAATATGTTATGCAACATGTGACTAATATTATAAAATTCAAATTAGTTTCAGATTTTAAAACCCTTATATGGATTGTTACCATAGCATGGACTTTTACGTATTGATACCTTGATCGGACTTTTACAGACTTTTATTGAGCCAATCTATTGTAATAGTTGGTTCACTTTTGGTATGGTTGAGGTGATTAAATCACTCAATCTTGCCAAGTTTTTAGGTTGGACTTGATTGGATCTTCTAGCCTTACCAAGTTATAAGTATCATTAGGTTGTATGGCTGAGCTAATCTCAATTTTTAGGTGGCAACTCACCTTTTCTCCAATATTGGGTGCATGGGCCTTCTAATATTTTTCTCTCTCTCTCTTTATCCCCTTGGATACATGTACTTTCCATATTTATCTATATTTTTCCTAATCTTAGTTTCAGAGCTTTATAATGATATATCTTTTTCAAATCAACTTGCCAATAGTCAAGGCAGTTATATCGACACACAGGTGTACTCCTAAACCTTACTTTTTCAATTTCAATATTTTCAACTACTTTCAATTCTAGATTATATGCACTAATTATTCATTATAACATGCTCTTGGTTGAAGTTTAGTCACTAAAAAATAACTCAAGTTTGGCACATATAAAGATAAGGTGTGCATACACACTCAGGTATGAATTATTTTCTTTTAAAATAGCAATTTCATTACTAGATTAAATGGGGGAAAATGTAGACACTAGTTTATGATTATATAACACTTCAATCTTGTACACTTGGAAAACTCAGACCTTAGTTATTCCTCTCAGTTCCATACCTTACCTTCTTCTGAAAGTCTTGCATCTTCTCTATCTTGCTCCCATTGGCTTATCTTTTAGTCTGGCCAATCTTATGTTGATGACTCAGACCTTCTATCTTTCCCAAAATTCTTAAAATGTATTGAGCTTCCACATCTACAAGTTTTGAGCCTATACATATTTTGTTGCTTCCTAGACACTAACATACATGATATACACTTGCATTGATGCTAGTGTCCTAACCCAACACAAGTATCTAATGCCCTAAAAGTCATATAATTTTAAAATGAAACATATCCTAAGGGTTGGCCTAAGTGTTTTAATATGATTTATCTCTTGAAAGGATTGGTATAAATACAAGATCAATCTTTATTCATACTTCACCTAGAAACTTCTTACCTATTCACCAAGAAACTTATAAAAGGCATTCAATCAAGCACTCAAATGAGTAACACTTCCCTAAATTATTTTATTTCCATATCAATCATAGGCACAACACATATAAAATTCTGAAGTACTCAAGGAATATCACAAGAACTATATTTACCAAGCTATAAGCTAGGTCATTATTGTACTTACTTTACACATATTTCATGATTCACATACAATCTAACACGTAGGAGAGAATTACATCAGTCTGAGGCCCTCTTCTAGAGGTATGTAGGAATCACCCACTAACAATAGGGTCTTTGGGGTTAGATCAACACCATGTGCCTACTAACCCATTTTTCTCCAAGGTCACTATGAAGACAAAGAATTAGAGTTTTACCATTTTACAAGGAGCAATAATCCATGACCCAGATCCGATTGCATCAGAGTGAAGGCAAATCCAAACCCATAAGCATACAAGTGGTCATATCCTTTCCCAATAAGTATTACATATAGGACACTTACATTGAACCCAGACAATAGTGTTGATGCAATTATCCTAAGCTAACTCTAGTGTCTACATCTCTAGAAGTAAAATTTCTAGAATCAAATGACTCTTAAAAAATCATCTTCCACCCTAATTTTTTCCTATTCTAGATCTAGAACTAATATAGCATTAGAACCAGTGAAGTATCTTTTTTATGTCATTTTCATATTTATCATAGTTTTACATTCCATATTTAGACTATCTCAGTTTAATAAATTCATCATATGATTATATCTAAGTTTAGCATCTAATTGGCTTGCCATAAATTCGATTATTACTCTTGTGAATTTAGTTTATATATACCCCTTTAATATCTACACTAAACACAAAGTCATAGATCATTTTAGGGTTAAACACCATCAAGGCATCACTCTGAAGGCTTACAACAACAAATGTATATAAGTGCACGACTATGGAAAATTGCTTCAAGTATTATTTGTGTTATGTGAATCACATTTGCTAAAATATCCTTATCATGTGATGAAAGGAAGTGTTCAATCTCTATATAAGGTTTTACAAGATTTATAATAGTTTGAAGCCATTTTTTAGTCTTCATTCTCATTCTCACTAGTGTAGGAGGTGGGGGCATCTTATTTTTAGAGGATGTAGATTTTTATTTTACTAGGGATGTCAAAGGATATCCTGGAGGAGATGATGGACTTGTAACTGTCTTTGTTGGTGAGAAAATAGAATCATACTTCCTCTGTAGAGTTCAAATGCATACATATATTAATACTACCCTCATAAGTTATCTTGTCATACATAATTCACTAATATCATGCAATTTAAAGCATTTAGAAAATGTGTGATATATTACCTACAAGTGCACAAGTACAAACTGTATCTACACAATATGCTCAAAAATCATGATGTGTTGGTAAAAATGTCAAAAAACATAAATAAAGTGTTTAAAATGCATAAACAAAAACATAATATGCGTGCAAGTAAAAAATCAACATAATATCACCGATGAAATGAGATGATGGTGGGTTGGTTAATTTGGACTAGTTATGCCCAACCCCACTAAGGTTCAAACCTCACAAGGCATTTGAGGTTGGTTGTGACCATGTGTTAGATTTGAGGCCAAGTTCATAGGTTCATTTCCTCTCTTACATTTGTTCATTATGTTATTTGAACATTAATTTGACCTTATTTGCTTTCCTCTCTAAGAATTATCTTTTGGATAATTAAAAAAAGGCATCTTTAAATGAATTATACATGAAAATTACAATACAATGTGGTTTTTCATTATAATCCAACAAATAATACTTAAATCCCATATAACATTTTAAAATAACAACAACAAATGAGAATGAGAGGAAACCAAATTTCTTATAATATCATAATTTGAAAATATTTTATTTGGTAAATAGAATAAAGAACAGACAAGGGTTTTTTCTTCCCATCCAAAGGAACTTACCATTTGCTACATCTCAAACATAATATAGGAATCAAGAACTCATATTGTAATAACAATTACTTTTGATTTCATAGAAACAAACAGATAGTTATCATCCAAATAGTCCAAAGAGCTAATAAACTAGCTTCACTTTTGAAAATAAAATAAAAAAACATATTTTGAATTGTTTGAAATTATTTTCTTGAGAATGTCATCATCATTATATATATCAATGATGCTAGTCTAAGAGACAAGTTTCACACCAAATTGGAGGGTGGCATTGGGAGGAATAGTAAGAGGCATGCTAATAGAACCATCTATTGATTATTGAGGTATTGTAAGAGTACATTTTCTCTTTTATTCACTATGGTGATGCCTTTATTTCATCTTTTGATAACTTGTTGTGAATCAATTAAGGCAAAAAAAAATATACATACTATTTAAATTAAAAAAATCAAGTGAAAATTAGAAGTTATCAAAACATGAATTCAATAATAAATTTATAAAATATAACTCTTTAATGGGCCTATCAAGGCATAAAGTATGTAAGAAATAGACAAATCTTGTCAACACATTGTAATTTAAATTACATTGAAACATACAAAAGATATAAAACCAAGATATTCAAGAGAATGCATATGGAATTATATAAAGAACGTTTATCCCACCAACACATTGAAATAAAAATAAACCTATGAATGGCTCACCATCATTGCTTATTTTATATTTACCTCCACTACTATTCTATCGAACCCACTCATAAGTATAAGTTCCTTCCTCCTTACAATAAAAATTAGTGTCACACTATATATATATATATATATATATATATATATATATATATATATATATATATATATATATTCATAGAAATTTATATATAGGATGTGAAAATTACCATGGAAATATATAAAAGAGGATTTTAAGAGAAGTGATTCTTACCCTCCTTTACAAATTATTGAAAAGCTTAGGCATCCTCTTCTAAAAGTTTCCAATGCAACTAGATTGAAACTAATACTACAACTCTAGGTCTCCATCAAACAATTGTTGAGGGGAAAAAATATTGAGTATGATGAGCTCAATCATCGGTGGCCCATTCCACCCATCCATCAGTTTAAAGGTTGAAAGAGTTCTACAAAAAAAATCAATGATATAATGGTATAAAAGAGAATAAATGCAAGATGAGAATATAATGAATCATTATTACATTTATTCTTCTTATAAATATATACCTTTACAGTGTCATCTTGTTGAACTCTTTCATCCTTAAGCCTATCTCATCCTTCAACTATACTTGTAACCATGTGAATGACATTAGTAGTACATGTGTCTGAGAGAGGATAATCAAAGTAAAGCATCTATATAATTACCACATAAGAATCATCTATAAAACTAAACTACAAAAAACATAAACCATTTATTACATTATTATAAAATGTTGTAAACTTTGTATTAAACCTTGTGGGTAACTGTTGGGTAACCGTATCCTGAAAAAATATGTAAACGTGTAACCTCCCTACTTATCATAGACTGGGTAGATCCCTGATAGCCATGGTTAATGGTGAGTAACTAACTACATTTAGTCACCAATAATAAAATTTATCAAGGCTTGACTCAGAACTGATTTGATTGTAGGGAAAACGTATTCAAAGTATTTTTAAAATGCCATTTTCATTTTTTTACATCATGACTTTTAGCTCAGGGTCTACTACTATTATTATAAACTTCTCTCAATTGTTTTGATATAGGATTCATAGACTTGGGTTTTGATGTTTCCACAAGAATAAGGATTCATTGTCATTTGATCATCATTGTTATAAACCATGTGTTTTGATATAGTCACAACTCACTTTTATGCTTCCATCAAACATTACACATAGATTTAAAAGAATTTTTGAAGCAATGAAATGACAGTTTCAATAGACTATAATGATTTCCTTTGAGCTCAAAATGTTTCATGTCATCTTGGCATTTTTGGTACAGGGCTTGAGCTTCAAATTGTTGGTATATAATTCACTTACACAAGAAGACTATAATATGCTAACAACAAACTATAACAATACATATATAGGGTAAGTGCATGGAATTGGGAGGGCAAAGGGGGTCTTAAGGGGACATGTTTTTCTTGAAAAATAAAAACCTCAAGTTGTATTGATTATTTGAGACACCTACATTTAAAATTTAAAGATTCATAGGAATATGAATTGTATAATTTCAAGTCTAATTCCTAAAATACTAAAAATAAATTGAAATAGTCAATTATAAGTAGGTCAAATATCAAAAATCCAAAGAGGTACTATTTTTTAGAAAAATCAAATTAAATAGCTTTTTGCATGGCCCATCATTTTTTGAGCATAATTTAGTTTTTTTTAACCCTTTGGTGGAAAACTAGATGAGATCATCTAGTTTATAAATTATATTTTTTTAAATTAATTAATGAATATTTATTTTTTTATTAATTTCAAAAGTTAATAGACCTTAAAATATGATCAATAATGTATAGATGATCATGCGGCCCCCCTAACTACCTCAAAAAATATCAAAAATTAGATTTTTTTTTAACGTGTATATAATTAGGTCTAGTTTGCAACCATATTATTTTTTTTAGTTTGAATCAATGAATCAAAAGATACATAAACAAAGATGTGTATATATATATATATATATATATATATATATATATATATATATATATATATATATAAAGAGGAGAGTATAGTCAATGTTGTATTAATATTTTCAAGAAAAAGTTTGATAAAATTCATAGTGTTTAGCATGGCCAAAGTTGTATTTTATTGTTTTTAGTCAAAAACACATATTTGGTTGTGTGTTTGCAAGTCCATGCCTCAGGCTTGGGAATCCAATCCATTCTTGAGCCTTCAGGCATGTGTTTCAAAATTCAAATATAAGAATCGCGTATGTGAAACTATCGCATACATATAACTACTACGTATGCGTAATTAAAGTGTACACAGTTTAGTTTACATGCATTTCACAAATTATTGTTTTGTTTATATATACCATCCTATTATTTTATTATATTTTTTTTTTAATTACCAAACTTCATGAATCACCTTAGTAGATTAAATAGTTACTAACATTATATTTTATACATCAAAAAAATGTAAACAAGTAATTGATATTATAATCTTGTATCATTGGGTCGACTAAATAGATTTGTGACTATACGGCCAACGATAATCAATTTTAAGCCAATATTATTGGGTGCACTAAAAACAATTTATAAATTATCAATTTCCAATCTCAAATATACATAATATTGAAGAATGGTAAAATAAACATTTAATGCATGTTATACATTCACTACAAAGTTAAAATAATCATTTCAAATAATATTAATAGTATATTTATTTAAATATATATTTTAATTGCAATTCAAACTTATAACTTATAATCTTTTAGAAAAATAAAATCTAAATAACTGGGATTGCATATTTAATTGATCACAGTGAATTTCATTTGATAGGGAATGGAAAATTTAATTTGACGTTGAAATATGATTTCAAATTATTTTAATAAAAAAAATAGTTTTCAATAGTTATTTGATAATAAATTAAATATATTTATTATTCTTATGTTAAAATTGACTATATAGAATTTATATGTACTCAACAATTCATACACTTTACTTTATATTATTAAATTATTATATAAAATAAAGAAATTTAATAGTTTCAGGGCAAAGTTTAAAGATATACTTCAAATATGTTCAAAATCATTAAAAATGATTGGTTTAGGATCTAGGGTTTAGGGTTTAATGTATATAGTTTAGGGTCCAATTGCGAAGGCAATTGAGGACAATTTTAGATGTTTGAACCTATTTGTGACTACAAGATATGATTTCGGGCATAAGTAACCCCAATGACATCACAAATTGAGCCAATCAATCAATTAGTCAAATAAGTAATGTTGTTTGCACTGAATTGAGCCATCTAAATGTAATTCTTACTCTAAAGGATGTTTAGTGGGGTTAAATTAATTAGTTTAAGGTTTAGGGTTTATGATTTAGGATTTAGGGCTTAGGGTATATAGAGTTAAGGCAATTAAGGCCAAATTAAGCTCCTTTAAACTATTTATGCCTACAGAATATGATTTTGGGCTCAATTGGCCCCACGTCATCATAGATTGAGCCAATTAGTCAATTGGGGAAAAGATTGATGCTATTTGGGCCAAATTGAGCCCTATGAACATAATTCTTACTCTAAAGAATGTTAATTGAAGCTAAATTGATTGGTTTAGGGTTTAGGGTTTCAATTTTATGGTTTATGGTCTAATCATAAAGGCAATTGAGGGTAATTTGAGCTACTTAAACTTTTTTGTGACTATAAAAAGTTATTCTAGGCATAATTAACCCTAACATCATCATAAATTGAGCCAATCAGTCAATTTGGCTAATAAGTAATGTGATTTTCATTAAATTAAATCATATGAACATAATTAAGTGGGGTTAAATTTATTGGTTTAAGGTAAATAAGGTTTATGATTTAAGGTTTAGGGCTTAGGGTATATGGTATATAGGGTTTAGGTTTTAGGGTATAAGGTTTGATTGTGAAGTCAAATAAGGCCAAATTGAGCTCTTTTAACCTATTTGTGACTACAAAATGTGATTTTAGGCTCAATTGGCCCCCACATCATCAAACATTGAGCCCATTAGTTAATTGGGGCAATGAGTGATGTGATTTGGACCAAATTGAGCCATGTAAATGTAATTCTTACTCTAAAGGATGTTAATTGAGGCTAATCGATTGGTTTAGGGTTTAGGGTTTAAACTTTAAGGTTTTTGGTCCAATCATGAAGGTAATAGAGGATAACTTGAGTTGTTTGAACCCATTTATGACTATAGTTTTGGGCATAATTAACCCTAATCTCATTAAAATTTGAGCCAATCAATCAATTGGGATAATAAATAATTTGATTTGCATTGAATTGAGTCATATAAACATAATTAAATGGGGTTAAATTGATACATTTAAGTTAAATAGGGTTTATGATTTGAGGTTTAGGGTTTAGGTTTTAGGGATTGGGGCTTAAGGTATATAGGGTTTAGGTTTTATGGTATAAGGTTTAATTAGGAAGGTATTTAGGGATAAATTGAGATCTTTTAACTTATTTATGACTACAAAATGTGATTTTGGTCTCAATACCCCCATGTCATCACAGATTAAACCAATTAATTAATTAGGGAACTGAGTGATATGATTTGGGCCAAATTTATCCTTATGAATGTAATTATTACTCTAAAGGATGTTAATTAAGGATAAATTTATTGGTTTAGGGTTTAGGATATTAAGATTTAGGGTTTAGGTTCTAATCATGAACGTAATTGAGCTACTTGAAACCATTTATGACTACAAAAAGTGATTTTAGGCATAATTAGCCCCAACTTCATCACAAATTGAACAAATTAGTCAATTGGGCCAATAATTAATGTGTTTTGTGTTGAATTTAGCCCTATAAACATAATTAAGTGGGATTAAATTTATTGGTTTAATGTAAATAGGGTTTATGATTTAGAGTTTAGGGCTTAGGGCTTAGGGCTTAGGGATTACGATATATAGAGTTTAGGTATTAGGTTATAGGGTCTAATCATGAAGGCAATTAGGCTAAATTAAGCTCTTTTAACCTATTTTTGACTATAAACTGTGATTTTGGGCTCAACTGGCTCCTACATATGGTAATGAGTGATGTAATTTGGGCCAAATTGATCCCTGTGAAAATAATTCTTACTATAAAGGATGTTAATTAAGGCTTGATCAATTGGTTTACATTTTAATCATGAAGGTAATTGAGGGTAATTTGAGCTCCTTGAACCTATTTTTGGACATAAAATGTGTTTTTAGGTTTAATTAGCCCCCATGTCATTATGCATTAAGTGAATTAGTCAATTGGGGTAGTTAGTGGTGAGATTTGGACCAAATTGAGCCCTGTGAACCTAATTCTTAGTCTAAATGATGGTAATTAGGGATCCAATGATTTTTTTAGGGTTTTAAGAGTTTATGATTTAGGTTTTAGGGTTTCTAGGGTTTAGGGTTTAGGGATTAGGGTTTAGGTTTGAGGATATAAGGTCCAAGAGATCAATGTTTTAGTGTTAAGAGTTTATGTTTAAGGGTGTTTATGCATACATCTAATACTACATACATGGTAGGACTATATATGTGGTAGGACCACGTACATGGTAAAAATGCATACAAGGTATTACCACATATGCGGTTTTGTTAGTAGTAGAAAAACAAATAAAAAATATTTACCAATATGCTTTTTTCTTATTGAGAGTTTCATCCCTTATGTACTCTGATCTATTTTGTTCTACAAATTGAAGGTCTATTTTTTACTGATTTGATGTATGTCCCCACCCTCAAAAGTAAAAAAAATTATTTGTTCATGGTTGAATAAAGAGTGCATATCTATTTTTAATAATTTTATCACTATCACCACTTGGTACTCCACATCAAAAAGCTATATTTTTTAATTATTAGATTATTTTCCCCACCCTTAAAAGTTGACAACTTTGTCCAATCATGGGTGACGACTTTCATAATAAAAAGAAGAAGAAATTGAAGTGCAAAACATTAGAGAAATTAGAACTGTAGAAAGAAAAGCAAAGGCAGTGAAAGGAAAAACTTCATGCAAGTAAGTATACTATCCCTAATGAATTAAATGTCACAAAGAATGATGAAATGAACAATGATATTATACTAAATTATAAAATTTCAATTGAAAATTATGATAGTATACTAAATCATAATGCAATCCCACACTCAAATTTTATGGTTTTTAATTTTGGTGATGATGATAGAATGCATGACGATGTAAATTACATGGAAACATCAATTGGTGAAAGTAACAATCAATAGAATATTATGGGAACATCGTCAAATGAAGAAAATAATATGGAAACACCAAATCAATCAAATTTACCACTAAGAACATCTCCTAGGATTTTGAAAAGAATACCCATGTATTTAATTTAAATTGATGAAAAAAATTTGAAACCAATGCCTAAAAAATGTTTGGGCACCATATGATAAGAAAAGCTAAAAGAATTTGGGATTGGCACTTTCAAAAATTAAACAAAATTCAAATATGCCATTTATTTGTTATATTGATGAAAGTGCATAAGATGAGGCCTACAATGAACACCCTAGGACTAAAAACATATAATATCAATGTGTAAGCAAGGAAATTATTGAAAATTTTCATAATGCATACCATGTCAAGTAGGTGTGAACAAACACACCAAAGATGGTAACATTGTCTGACATATTATTATAACTTTTATGGTAAATTGTCAAACAAATAATAAATTATTGATTAGAAAAATAAGCTGAGCATTGCACATAAATAGAAAAATGCTAATGAAAGCAATTGGGAGACATAGAAGACTTGATGTTTTTGGTAACAATGACTTATGGGCATTCTCTAGTAGACTCTCACAAAATACAAGGCTATAGGCGATTCCCTAAAATATTTACTTGAAAAATTTTGGAAAGATAACACAAGGGATTGCCTAATATTAGATATGTAATGAAAAGAAGAGTTGGTTCTTGTAACCATGAACCACATCCTAAACATTTTTTGGATATGACTCAAACACAATTGTACTCTAAATTTGTTAAAAAAATATCCACATATTTCTCTTAGTCAAAGAATATTTTGAAATGGCCAAATTCTTCTATGTGAAAATCACACACACACACACACACACACACACACACACACACACAACTTGTTGTTGTATGCAACATGTTCAATTTTTGATGCATTATGATAATTTTTATCATGTTCATTGTACCTTGCATACTAACAACATTTTACAGGAGAATGGAGTGGAAGCCCTACCAAAATCATCAAGGGAATTTATTACATCCATTTTTTTTGAAATATGAGATGGACAATTTTTTATAAAAGGGCATGTTTGGATGGAACTTACAACATTTTTGTTGGATTGCCAAAATTGAAAAATTATACCCATGAAAAGAGTACACATGGAATTGGAAAAGAATTATTTGGCTTAAGTAAATATAAATTTTTGACATATCAATAAATTATGGAAATCAATATAAAGGAGCAAGCTTGTTATAAAACAAATACCTGCTTCCAAATTTATGGACAAATTTAGGGAATAAATTGTATATGAGTATGCAAGGCACACCCATAGAGATCGATGGCTAGATGAATAATTCAAATTAAGTAAGGACACATTCCCGCTTGGTACTATTATTTTAGTAGTTGAATTTACATATAATTACACATTTTAACCATAAAGAGAGGATCAGTCAAAATATTATAATTCAGTAGAGGTTTCCCTTTTTATGCATATAGAATTCATGCATTTACCTGATAATATGGAGCATAATTAAAAAATATTAAGGGAGTATCGCTTATATGTAAGTGATGATTGAACACATTCTTCAAAGTATGTGCAAGGTTATTTTTAGATGTTTTATGGAAAGTTGAGTGAAAGTAACATTACTTTCAATCAACATTATATTTGATTAGATAACTACATGTCATAATTTAAGAATGCACAAATGTTTTATTGGCTGAGCAACATGTATGTGACCATTGGTGTACAACATATTTGGAGTTTTACTAAAGAAATCCATGGAAAATGGGAGCATGACAGTGCAGGATCATGTGTCAAAATAGAAATTTCAAGAGAGGATTTGAATTTTGAAGAGGTCACTAATTTGACATATGTAAAAGCATAGTTGACTGGTGTAATGAAAATATGGGCCATGATGCTCAACAAAAGTCCAATGTTCATAGATATTTTTGGTTGATGGAAAATGAACAATAAGCAAGCTATGAATACTATATGATAGTAATTATATTGAATGAGTTACACTCATTTCATAATTCAAACATGGGTTCTTGGATGGTTCATACGAGGCACATGGAATGATTTTGTTTTACATACATTGACTTTGTTTGGATCAAGTGCAAGTCACAAGAATGGGTGGATGAATGGAGTTATAGGCCTCTATTTTAAATTGACATGTATCATGTTCCACTATCATTAAAACTTATAGATCTGACATCATCACGTGACTTTGACCATGTATTTGATATAGTGAAGCTAGGTACCATATATTTAAGATGTGTTTCATGTACTAAATTTGGTAAATATATTAGCAAATCATGTTATTAAATCAAGTTTTGTTTTGTGATATAGGGAATGCTTATGTAGTTATTGTAAATAAGGATAATGAGGAGGGGATAGACTACTACTTGTGCCAGTGTGTAGTGGAAAAATAGAAATTGAATTTTATGATCACATATGGGGAAAACATTCACTATCCCATTGAGTCTGTGGTAGTTACTGAAACTTGATTCAATGCTATCTTATCAAAAATTCAAATGTATGGTTGTTTGAATACTATGAAGTACATATGAAGATACTCCATTATTCAAATTTAGTTCTTGTAATAAATGTTCAGTTGCACAAATATCGGTTTAGGTCGTTAAAAAGGACTCAATGGAAGGTTCATGAATATGATCATGAAGCAATTATTTCCACTATAAAGAATAGAGCCAATCATAATGGTTCTTTAGATTGAAATCCCAAGGTATGTTGACTTCTCAAATGCAAATGTGTTTAATTTTATTAAATTTTATTTATTTCTTAGGTATTACATATAAATTTCAATTTAATTGCATATTAATTAAAAAAATTATGGTTAGTGGTGCCAAATTAACTTCCACCTTCACATGTTTGGGATCATTTCTAGATAATTCCATATTCTCAAATCCAAGAGAAGATTTTATTTCATGTATATGATTGACTATTTTAACTTATCTACACTTGACAATTCCTACATGAGACTAATTCTACACTTGACCCTTTTCTTGCACACTCCTTCACGCATTGACTAACTCATTTGTAAGAGTATTCATGTTCCATTAAGGCCATTTCTCAATATTTTGAATGGAATTAAAGTTTATGGCATATCATTTAAGTATTATCACCTTTTTCTAATCTGATATATCCTTAAAATTTAAGACCTTTATCCTTGGTGAGGTCATACTAGCTACCCACTCACTCAGTTAGGCCTAAAACAAGGCCTACTTATACACAGTGAGATATAAATCCTTCATAGATTAGCCTCAAAATATAAACCCTTCATTACCTTGAAACAACCTTGGATCACCTACACATAAAGTTTCAAACCATGTAGATCACTAGAATTTGAGTTATGGCACTTTTAACCTCCTTAAAGACCAGTTTTCACCATTTTTTTGCATGCGTAGATATATATTTTTGATTTTTATCTATCCTCAAGTAATTTACATACTTGATACCACTTGAAAAAAAATTTAAATTTCAAAACAGACCTTCAATCCAAGTTTCATAGGTTTTGGAGCTCTAAAACTCAAATTATGGTTTTTTTGTGCACCTAGGATCTCATAGGGTAGCAAGCATGCTAGTTTAGTAAAAAAATTGTATATTGAGTTACAATAGGTTTCAAAATATATTTATTTTTATGATTTGACTATATGGAATCCCCATACCCTATAAAATCTTTGGTTAGATAGGTTAAATTCAAAAAAAAATACCAAAAACTTCCAATTTTAGGTTTGCAGACCCTCTTCCTGACTATGTGCATGCATTTTGCAACATAAGAATATATTTGGATAGTTTTATTTGATTTAAATAGAACCTATAATGTCTTAAATATTTATTTAGGTTTGGAGGATGGCCTCCAATGAGCTTGGATGACTTTGGAGTCCTTAAGATCCTCAATTTTGCCTTAAAAACAACAATTTTGCCTTAAAGGGAAATGTCATCTTGAGGCCAGAATGGGTGCTATATCTCCTAACGATCCTAACCAATGTAATAAGATGCAAATAATGTGGTCCTAGAGTATAATATCCATACCTGACATGTTGGCAATGTTATTTTTCAGCCACGAGGCCCCGAAGATAGAGATACCCAATTGCATCTTGCATCTTCGTAATATTTCTTGTCAATGTTGTTTGAGGCCAGAATTATCAAAAAAAAGATATTTGAATGGATTAAAAGGATGTGGATATGGTATTTATTTTGGTTCATGTATATGTCTTACAATTTCTATTTTTTGCATGTCTAAAGTTTGCCTAAAAATAATAATTTTGCCTTATAAGGGCATGTCATCTTGAGGCCAGAACAGGTGCTCCGTCTCTTAACCAAGCATATTCAAATGTCAATAATGTAGTATTATAGGTTAATTTCCACCCCTTATATGGTGTTGATTTTGGTTTTTAGCCACGAATCCCCAGAGATAGAGATCTCCAACTGTGACTTGTATCTTGACAACATTTCTTATCAATATTGCTCAATTCTAGAATTATTAAAAAAAGGTATATGTATGGATTTTGAGGTCATGGATGTGGTAATGTATGTAAATTACCATCCTAAGGTGTTGAAAATTATGAATTTCAAATCATAGGTCTTGGAAGCAGAAATGTCTATTGGAGATAAAGAACCTGTATCTTAACTAGATAAAAGTTACATTTTAAGACTAATCATTAAATCTTCTAACACGAGTTCATCAATACTTTGAAATTTGAGGGATTTGGGGATAAAATAGATGTATTTGACACACATATTATAGTTTTTTTCATGCATATGATTGCAATTTTCATTTTATGTATGTCCAAAGTTTGCCTTAAAAAGAATAATTTTACCTTATAGGGACATGCCATCTTGAGGCCGAAAAGGGTGCTCTGTATCCTAAATGGGTGTACTCAAATACCAAGAATGTGGTCCTAAAGGTTAATATCCACCCTCAATGTTGTGGCAATGCTAATTTTTAGCCATGAGGCTCTAAAGATAGATATATCCAACTGCAACTTGCATCTTGACAATATTTCTTGTCAATGTTGTTCGAGGCCAAAATTATTGAAAAAATGGTATTTGCATGGATTTCAAAGTCACAGATGTGGAAATATATGTAAATTCCACATATTAAGGTGTTTAAAGCTTTGTATTTCAAATTGGAGGTCCTATAAGCATAAATGTCTATTGGAGGCAAAGAATATTTCTCTTAATTACATAAAAGTTGCATTTTAGGACTTATCATTGAATCATTTGCCATGAGTTCATCAATGCTTTAAAATCCAAGGGATTCAAGTTAAAATTAGAGGACTGAGACATGCATGTTATGTTTAATTTGATTCATGGATATGAATTATAGTTTTTTTTTTATGCATGTCTAAATTTTTCCTTAAAAATAATAATTTTGCCTTATAGGAACATGTCATCTTAAGGCCAGAACAGGTGCTTTGTCTCCTCACCGAGCATACTCAGATTCCAAGAATACAGTCCTAAAGGTTAATCACCACCCTTTACATGGGGGTGATGTCATTTTTTATCCACGAGACCCTAGAGATAGAGATATCTAACTACAATTTGCATCATAACAACATTTCTTGTCAATGTTGCTTGAAGCTAGAATTGTTACAAAAATGGGTAACCACGTGGATTCTAAATCCATGGATATGAGAACGCATGTAAATTTCATATCTCTAGGTGTTGGAAGTGATGAATTTTGAATCAGAGGTATCAAAATTAGAAATGTCTATTGGAGGCAAAGAACCTCTCTCATAACTACATAAAAGTTACATTTTAAGACAAATTATTGAATCCTCTACCATGAGTTCATTGATGCTTTGCAATCTGAGGGATTTAGGGTGAAAGTATATGAATTTGACATACATATGATTATTCTTTATTTTCATGGATACAACTTACAATTTTTTTTTATGCTTATCTAAAGTTTGCCTTAAAAATAATAATTTTACCTTATAGGGACAAGTCATCTTAAGGCTGAAACAGGTACTGCATCTCTTAATCGAGTGTACTCAGATAGCAATAATGTGTTCCTATAGGTTAATCACGACCCTTAACATGGTGGCAATGTCATTTTTTATCCATGAGACCCTAGATATAGATATCTCTCACTATGTATTGCATCTTGCATTTAGGGAATGTCATCTTGAGGTTGAAATGGGTGATCCGTCTCCTAACTGGGCATACTCAAATGCTAATAATGTGGTATTATAAGTTAATCACCACCCATGATAAGGTGATAATGTCATTTTTCAACCATGAGGCCCTAGAGATAAAGATCTCCAACTGTGACTTGTATCTTGCTTCTAGAGAAATATCATCTAGAGGCTAGAATGAGTGCTCTATCTCCTAACTAGGCATACTCAGAGGCTAATAATGTGTTCCTAGAGCTTAATCATCACCCCTGACATGATTTAAATATCATTTTTCATTCATGAGGCCCTAAATACAAAGATATCCAATTATGACTTGGATTTTACATCTAGGTAAATGTTATCTTGAGGCCTAAAATCCTTACATATGAACTATGTCTGACCAACATTTTTTTGGTCTCACATATATTGTTGCATTGAACACTTAAAAAAAAGCTGTAACACTTTTTCAAGGGTTATATGACATAATGGTTGGCCTTATCAAAAATATTTATTAGACTAAATAGATTATTTACAAATAGATAGTCTACCACCTTGCCAGTTCTACTTAATGCGACAACACATATAAAAAATGGAAAATTTTAGAAATTTCTAGAGCAAATATCAAAACACATAATTTTAATATATGTTATATATAATGTATTTTCCATAATTACCATCACAATAATTATTGTATTGTATTCTTGCTATTCAACAACAAATGAAACCAAAATACAAAAATAGTTCTTTATACTTCAAAAAATATATTCTATGATCACTTACCACACCTTTTACAATAATTATGTAACATGTGTGTGTGTGTGTGTGTGTGTGTGTGTGTGTGTGTGTGTGTGTGTGTGTGTGTGTGTGTGTGTGTGTGTGTGTGTGTGTGTGTGTGTGTGTGTGTGTGTGTGTGTGTGTGTGTGTGTGTGTGTAAATTTCCATACATTTTAAAAACATTCAATAGATGGAAAGGTATATTTTTAATGCTCAACAAGATTTTAAGTCATACAATAATATGAACATAGAATAGAATATGTAATAAATTACAAAAAAATCTAAAACCTAAAATCAAAGAGAATATTTAAAAAGTGAAATGTGGCACAATATATAATGTATATAATATCCATTAAATCCATATAAAGGCATAAAAAATGTGAACACTTGATACAATATCATGGGTCAATGTTGTATAGACATATAATGCCAAAAAATTATACATCAAGCCATATAGGCATATAACAAAATCATAAGACATGATCTTAATCATCAAAATATATCACTCTCTTTGCCTTGCTTGTAGAATCCTCTCCCTTGGATGCCTTGATCATAACTGGAGGTGTCAGATCTAGATGACTACAAGTCTTACTCCACTCAAAACTCACTTGTAGTTCTAATTATTCATATGAAAATATTGTCATACACTTTACATGTATTGGAATAAGATACTTAAAAAATTAATAAGTTAAGTTTTTAAAACAATACAAAAATTATTCATAAGTGTACCTACCGCAAGTTGGTGATCATGATCAATTTGGGACTGATGCTCAATAATCTCAATGATAGGTTCACGTTGGTGAATGGGAGTGTGAAATAGATCACTAATGGGATTTGGTGGTGTGTTCATGATAACAGAAGGGATGGCTCCCTACAAACATATATATATACAAAATATAAATTCAAAATTAGCTCATAAAAATTTAATCCAATTGACTATAGCATTGAAATAGAATATAAAAATTTACAAAATAAATTGTCAATTGTACCACGCCATGCATGCTAATCATTTCAATAGGACCAAAAGACATCATCAAAGGAGTCTACGTAGATAATTATTTTGTGCATTAGCTATTCACACAAGTACAGAGGATAAACACATCCATATTTACACTTAAACATTAAAATAACTCTCATGTACCTCAATGAGTTTTTATGCAGATGAAATTGTAACAGCAACACCTACATTTGTTCCTTCCTGAATAGATGGCAGAGTGTCTAGTATGGTCATCAACTGAACAAACAAAATATTAGTGTTAATCACTTTAGCATATATATACAATAACATACATGTATAATGAACCATAAAATTAATTAATTATTAAAAATCACCTCCTTATAGGTATATACAAGCATAGTAACATCAACACATATGCTCGTGTGGTGTACAAAATATTGCTATAGCATAAAAAAATTCATATACATTATTGAGATTTCTAAATGAAAATTAATTAATACCTTTTAAATTGTAAAAATATTTGAAACTTAACAAGTCTAACATTTTTTGCAACATGTAAAATATTAAAGCTACCTGGGAAGTTATAGCCAATGTGTCAAGATCAAATGTAGATGGTTGAAACATAATGAGGTTGATATCATCTAGGCCCATGGAAATACCACCATGAGTGGGATGCATGATATCCTCCTCCTCTTAAGGTCTAACACATATAGTAACACATGATCTAAATAGTGAGTTCATCATGTAGCAACGCTAGATGAATCCTTGCCATATCCACCCTCGCTAGTAGGAGTATGAGAATCTTAGCTCGTATGTTGAATGAGGGTGTCATTAAGTGCCTTAAGTGCATGAAAAGTATGAATCTCTATAGTCTCCTTGATTGTAGAGAGTGGGTCCCAATAGGATGTGGTTTGTTGGTATGTACTCTTGTAGGCTAATTAGGTGCATGATGTGCACCTGGATTATCCTGCATAGAACCCTTTCATATACCAAAGAACTCTAAGAAATCAAAATAGTTTAGAAATTCATTCAGCATAAACTCATAATACAATTTTCTCAAATAATACATCAAAACTTCATTATTATTGCAAGGTGGG
Organism: Torreya grandis; assembly: GCA_037957365.1. Taxonomy (NCBI): domain Eukaryota; kingdom Viridiplantae; phylum Streptophyta; class Pinopsida; order Cupressales; family Taxaceae; genus Torreya; species Torreya grandis. Next base: position 2,306,849 of record JARHVA010001426.1, on the reverse strand, counting down.
TGATCAAAGACCATCCACCATCAGTCCCAAAAATTATGTTTGATCAAATCATGAGTACACCAATGGATTAGAATCTGTTTGCTTGTTACATCTAGTGGTGCACTAGTTTTCCCATCAACGAATAGGGCACAAATTTGGGCTTTGGTTATATTTTTATTTTTCATAGCGATTGTAAACAATTTATTGGAATAGTATGCCCTATATCTATTCCTATACTTAGCCCACCTATCAATTTGATCCGTTAATGAATCAATTTCACCTAATAATGTTTGTAATGTGTTTTCTAGATAAATTCGATGGGGGTTATTTGTACGGGGATCCATCGATGTCCTAATCAAATTCTCAAGTTGAATCTTATTTTTAATGATATGGGTTGTTAAATCCTCTTGACTACCTTGGGGGCTTAAGGAACTACAGGATGGCTAGGAGGGTTTTGCGGGTGAGGAAGGATAGGAGGGTTTTGTAGATAAGGAGGGATATGAGGGTTTTGTGGGTTAGGAGAGATAAGAGGGTCAGGGTGTTGTTCAGTTTCATTTGCCTCTACATGTGCTAAAAAAAAACAATTTCAATAAAAATGCAACAAAATTAACTAATTTTATTTCTAAATGCACTAAAATGTGTTTGCATACCTCTCTTTTGGTATGGCATTGTTGAATTTAGGTTGCTGGAGTATTTTTACTTATCCTAGTCTCACTCAACTATGCAATTCCTCTTATTGTATTTTGCTCATGATTTGTGTTGATGCCAAATGAATGGCATCGATGATTTTTGTTTGGTTTTAAAACAATAGAACCATGTACGTGATTCTATTATTTTAAAACTACGTACTCAATTTTAACATTCAACTATGTATGTGATTTTGTTCAGTAATACCAAGTCTATGTCATAGAACCACATACGCAAAATTGATTTCATAAATTTATGTTCAATTTTTGGTCCCCCATCTCCATGCACTTACCCTATACATTAAGTTATCCCAAATACCATTTTATGATCTTCAAATAAAGCGATAGTATGAATATCAAATCAAAGCTCCGCATACTAAGTGTAGTGAGGGAATAAGTATAAAGTGACATTTGAAGAAGATCCAATTAAATACATCAGGTAATAGTAGGAAAATATTTAATTATTATAAGCCCCTCAACTTAGTATAAACTAAGTATAGACCTCTATAAGTTAGTCTCTCAAAAGACCAACCATGTAATAAATTGAGGGTAGAACAATTTATGACAAAATAAATCAGAGTATGATAATTGAACATCTCAATACAACATTTAGCATACAATGGTCTTGTATAATTTCCATGTTTATAGTTCATTAAAATATAGACATCTGAAATAATTTTGATATATAATAACAAGAGAATACCATGGTATACTTATGTGTCTCTATAATATAGTTTATAATTACTATAGACATGTTTTTCTCAATCAAAGAGAACACAAAAAGACACATTTTTTCCTATCAAGTATCAACACTTTTCCATCAAAATTACAGTTAATAAGTCTTAATGATCAAATTTTAATATGGCTACATGAATCCATGTAAAATGATTGGGGATCGCAAAATATCTTGTCCTTCCTCGATCAACCTCAAATTTTAGATGCTTGATTTCAAATTTCAACATGCCAATTTTTTTGTTTTTTTATAATTGATATTTGCATTCTCTTCAAAAGTTGTTGGACTTGGATCTAGTAATGCAGAATTCTTTGAGTGTAGTGTGTTTGAAAAATTATTAGTTAATCCTCTTCTTTCACATGTAGACTATTGAAATGCCAGAGCTCTATCAAATGGAAAATTTAGGCATTGTATCTAGCTCCATAGAGCCTCAAGCAAGTCTCCAAATTAAGAACTACATTAATATCTTGAGCCCCCAAAATAAACAAGAACTACATAGTTAATAAGAGAAACTTTTAACAAATTACAATATGTCAAACTAGAACCTCTACATGGAAATATAAAAAAAAAGTACTCTCGAGAGGAGCAAAAATTAGTAGATCAATGTATTCAAATCACCAAAAAAAATCAAGCCAAAATCTAAATGCTTATTAGCTACCATTATAAATCCTCATGGAATTGTGCATCATAACTCAGAATCTGCAAGCAAGAGGGATTTTAATATTAAAATAGAGCACACTAATACATCTAGAGCACTATTCATGTGAAACCAAGTAGTGGCACACTAATGGCTTTTAGGATTTCAATGGCAAATAAATAGAGGAATATTATAGGTATAGGGGCTTACAAGATAGTAAATCAGGATTAAAATAAATAATATCCTTGCTAACCATGACGATATCCGCAAAGAAAAACACAAATCGTGCTTATGTAGGTGGCACTTCATTTCTAATCAAACATGTATATCAAAATGACGATAAAGTTCTAATTAATTTATTCTAATAAAAGGATATTATTATTCAAATTTATCAAAACCTTAAAATTAAATGTTTTAACACTAATTTGAGAGAGGAGGATGGTCTTACCTTTGGAAAATATGATTACCTTTTTACTATGAGACAAATTTGATAATTATGGACCAAAATTTATGTAGAATGGTTGAGTATCAAGGTAGATGGGCACACTAACTCTAAAATCTACCAAATATTTTTGAGTGGTTAACCATTTGAACGAGAGAATACTACAAAGACTTTGTAAACTAAAAAGGAGATGAAATCTTTGACTAAATTTTCAATGTCAGAACCATGAATCCAAAAACATTATTCATGTTATGCATGATCCATTATGAAAACATTACAACAATACAAGCATGACACCTTATTCTAATGCACGAAGATTAGAAATGAATTCAAAACATAGCATATAGGGTTTGAGTCTCTTACCCAAGGAATCAAAAATGTGAAAACAAAAACTGAAAGGCATGAATTTGGCATGGCTCCACCATCTTGTGAGACAAACACCAAATGACTATGGCAAATTTGAATTTGTAGAGAAGCTTGATGAATTCCTCTAGAAGGTACACTAGTAAACATAGCACCATATGACTTGTCAAACTCATGCATGATCCCTACTTTGTTGAAAGAATGGGAAGTTGGAATTGGGTTGTTGGCACCTCTACCTAGCTACTAACATCCCTGCCACCAACTTGTCATATATTAAACATACTTAAGATTTTCATGATTAGAAAAAAAAAAAAAATGAAATCCCAAATCCAACTATCATTGTTATCACCAACTAATTAGTGATTCCCAATACCTGACACCTTGCCAATTTGTTAGCAGATGACTATTTAATGAAGTAGACATTCTTTTGTCATTTATTTAAAAAATTAGCACTTCAATTATGAAATTTAAAATTTGGATTTCACTTTTTTTATGCAAGATTTTTCAACTATAAGTTTCTGAAATAGGTCACAATCCTTTGGACAAGCTATGACATGTTCAATTTTGATCACTGGTCATGAGTGGATTTTGTAGCACTGTGGTTTTAAAATTAATTTTCACAATATTAGTACAACGTACAACCTAAACATGGATTTGTAGCATTATGGTTTTGAAATTAATTTTCGTAGTATTAATACAACGTACAACCTAAACATGTGGTTGTGTGTACATGTGTAATGTACACCTAATGAAACTATTACATTTATTACACCCTTGTCCCATGGAGGGGGCAACTGCACCAAATTTTATACAAGAGGTGGTCCCATGCAAATCGACCAGTTCAAAAATTACAAAAATCAAATCCTTTTGTTGAAAACGTGGAGCAGTGACTATTTAGGGGGATGATTGTATGCCCCTGGTAGTGGTGGGGGGCAACTACATCTCCATCCCAGCAAATAATTTTTCCTACCTCGTGGCAACTTGCATGTGGGTGAAATTTTAGTTCGTTCCCTCCAAAAAATTATTGGGTGGTGATTTTGGTGGGCAACCTATTTTTTAAACTTCATGGAACCATCCAACTACAAAAAACTTTTATTTTTCCTCTGTTGAGAAAAATAAGGAATCCCATGGAACCATACTATGCAAAATAATCTTTATTTTAAAAAAATAGTTTGCCCCCTCCATGAAATGAAACTCTTGATCATGAAAAATTTAAAATACAAAAAAAATGTCAATAGATATTAATAAGTTATATAAGATTAATAAGTTATATAACTTCATAGAAGATATGATAAAAAAATTGATTAGCTCCTTTAAAATTTTATTTATTTTATTTATTGAAAAATCTACTTGTTATATCATTATATTCCAACCAATGATAATTGAAATAAAAACATATTTATTTTCTTTATCAAAATGATAAATGTATCTTAAACCTAGGAAAATTGTTTAATTTTTTTTTCCAATTCTAATTTCAAAACAAACTAATAATATGAAGTGAAAATAGTAATAGTTAAATGTTATTGGTACATTAATAACAACGAAAGGATAGCAGATGATGGCTCCCGCCGCTTCGTAGTTTAGGCTTTTGAACCCAGATTTTTTGCGCAGGAAAGACGAAGGGTGAATTGGAGCAGACAAAGTTGGTGCAGGGGAAATTGAAGCGATGGCAGGAGCGTTAGTGGCAAAGGTAAAGAGAGTTTTGGTGCCAGAGGATGCAGCGTTTCTGGGTCTGGACGAGTACGCTATGGCGCCGACCGGGCAGGAGAAGGGGCTCCCTAATGGCAGATCAGTAGGTCTGAAAGGGGACGCGGTGGTGTCAAAAAGCCTCGAATATTTCATTGAGGTGGTTTCCCGGCGGAAGAAGACAACTAAACAAGTAATAAAGCCCTTGGGTGCTGATCAGTCCAATCCCTCTATTTCTTTTGAGGATGAGGCTCTTGAGGAAGTGATAAAAAACGAGTGGTTTACAGCCAGAGGACTAATTTGTAAATTTGACCGCTTTTGACCAAGCTTACCTGCACTCCATCAATGGATCTCTGATTCGTGACAGTTATTAATAAAAGATAGATTGGAGATTTACCCCTGTGCTAAGGGCTTCTTCATTGTGGTTTTCGACCACTTAGAGGATCGAAACAATATTTTCCAAAACATTATTTGGGATTGGGATAAGTATATTCTGTTCATGAAACCCTAGTTCCCTTCTTTTAATCTTCCTACTGAAACCCTCTTCCCCAGACCCATTTGGGTTGAGATGTCGTATTTGGCTCTCCAGTTTTGGTCGACGACTTGCTTGTAAACCATTCGCAGCCCATTGGGCGAATTTGTGGCAGTGGACACCTCAACTCCCAGTTTTCTCATACCACCTTCGTACGAATCCTTATTTGCATGAATATTTCTCTTAACCTTCCAACTATTATTGAGCTAAAAGTCAAGGATAATTGTTGGATCCAACCGGGATTATCCTTTAGGTGTCGTAAATGGTATGAGATTAGTTATTTGTTAGAGTTGCTACATATTATAAGGAAGGTGGAAGCTTCTTGGTGTAAGGATGCCTTTTTTAGTTATCTTACAGTATTTGTTGTTAATATAGCGACTTCGATCACAAGAGAAGAGGCAAAAACTTTACACGTTGATCATAAGGTTGCGTCATTTTAAAACATGACTTGTGCACCCTCTCTAAGAAATTTTAAGGTGAAGATTACTAAGATTGTCGATGTTACCGTAAATCCAACAAAGGCTCTAGCTACAAGTGAATCAATTTCTACATATCCCTCAATTGAAGCATTCACACCAATTTCAGGGAATCCTCACTCTGGAGAAGATTGGATGGTAATGCGGAAGAAAAAAAGGGGTGTTTGACCCCTGAACCACCTTCCACGACACTCCACTCCCATAGCAAAGTTGTTGAGAGAGGCTCGTAAGGGATTTGATTTTTTTTTTGGGGATTTCCATTGGCAAGGAGAGTGGCTCATTGCGTTGGCTCGGGTTGCGGTTCAAGGGTTTTGACTAAAGGGATATGTATCTCGTGTGGGAAGGTTAGTACCATGGTTATGATTGGTGCTCATCAGGTTTGGGGCTTTTTGATGTATCTTTGGTTTAGTTTGGGTATGTATTTGATTCTTTGCTTGAATCGTCATGGGTTTTCTCTGATCATCAAGATTTTATTGTACTTTTGTTTCTTTTTGTTTAATGAAGGGTGAGAGACCCACCAACCCTCAATCATCTATCCAAAAAACATTGATACTTTTGAAAAGTTGTTTAATTGTATTTCCAAATCTAATTTTAAAACAAACTAATAATATAAATTGAAAATAATAATACTAATACTTTTGAAAAATAATGATGATGTTAGAGGCATTTCATTGCAATCCACATGATAGGATTCATCTCCACATATTTTAGATGCCTTCTCTGTAGATACACAAATACATGACTATCAAGTGTACCCCTACTACAAATACCCTTTATTTTCCTTAAGTTTTGTTTTGCCTATACAAAGAATGACACATGTACAAATTATAGTGTAGATATTACCTAGACAACTTTTGTGATCGCAATTACCAAAGCTAGGCAACTTGGCCACATGGTCTAGGAAAGATAGTTGTCGTAGAGCCATGAAAGGCACATTGACTTGTCAAGCGCAGACGTGTTAAAGGGAGCATTTGCGTATGAGTTGCTTGGACTTTTTTTTTATTGTATGCCTAAAGGCATTACATGGAATCACTGAATTACATAGAGTGTCGACATCTCTACCCATATTTCGGAAATAAATATATCGTATATTTACAATGTGGTGTAAGCATACATCTAAATCAGTGAGCTCATTTGGCTAAGCAACCATGAGTAAGGGGCATCCACACTGTCAAAATTAACCAAGGCACAATCCTAGCCTTAACTGCTTGACTCTTTGTATCGAGTATGTAGAGGGAATTGTACCCTAATAGATGGATATAAGCAACCATCATCCTCACCAGTTGGACTACAACCTTTTCGATGTTGCTTGTGCTTTTTGAAAAATGTGTGATTGAAAAGCGAAATCAGTTAATTACGAACTGGTCATGAGTTGTGGAAGAATGATCAGAAAGTTAAATAATAATTAAGGACTCTATAAATGATATGCGTTAAGTTATGAAATGGTGTTAACTCCATAGTGATTTATGCAGATCTACAGAGACGATTAAAATTATGAATGTGATTTTGTGGTAATTGAAAATGTAAATTGCCAATTTGAGGCTTGGGAATGTGTATCTTTGCCTACTACAGGATTTGATTAGAGAGGTGAAAGTGAGACAATGGTTGCATTACAATCGATGGTCATGACACCATTTATTACATGTATCCAAAAGCCCAATCAAAACTTGGAATGAGAAATTTATGCAATATCATTGTTAAAATAAGTGAAATAACCATGGCATTGGATTAAAATGTACTTGCACGTAGCATATTTGTAAAACAATTAATAGTTAAGACAATGTAAACATTCTTTAATTCTGTAGAGCCTAAGTCATAGTGACCATCATGATGATTGAATCACGTTGTAGTATGGGCCTTACCCCATGTCCCCTTGGTCTCTCTTATAAGAAAAGTTGCACAACAAGAATAATGTATAGTAATCCCAGTGGAGACAACGTGATTGTTACGTGAATAGTGATTTATCTGTTAACAATAACTATACAAAATCAATTAATTTTATTTCATTTTATAGAATTTTGACATGATTAGGAATATTAATCACTTATAAAAACTTATCAAAAACTAAAGTTTAGATTTAAAGCTTTATTTATATATATTTTTGTAAATTCACAATTAGAATACAAGACTTAAATTCATATGTAAATAAATATGCTTTATTAAAAAAAATATATATCTAAAGAAAATTGAGATAAAATGTATTGCCAAAAGCAAAGATACTGTAAAATGGAAATAACCAGGATCTGGCGAAAATACAAACTCAGATTGAAAATTATAACCTTTCCATAAAGCTCAAAGAAATGAAATACAAATAATGTTTTCAAAATAAGAAATACCTTTGAAGATGAAACATAAACTAAGAATATAAAAGTTTAAAATCTATTGAATATAACTAAATTCATTATTATTATTATTATTTTGCACGAAATCGAAAGTGAGTGACGTGAGGCAGGGTTCTACTCATCTTCTTATTCGTCACTTCCCTTCCCTTCCCTTCCCTTCCCTTCCCTACAATATGTGTCAATCGAAATCGAAACAATGAAACGATACAAATGTCTATATTCTATGACATGCGTTAATGGTGTGGCAATCAGCATTTATGTGGGAGCATTCTCGATACAAATATCTATGCTTAAGCTGTGTCTTTTTTCAAATAAAACCTATATTCTATCAATACACATCATAATGATATGTCTCTCTCAATCGACGGCTATTTAATCACATGGTTTTCGTGATGGTAAAACAGATTTGATTGTCATCTATTTTTTTATTTTTTAAAATAAATGATAATTAAAAAATTAAAATTTGAGTTTAATTGTTAGAAAAAGATTTATAATATATTAATATATAATTATATATCATATAATAGTAATATTATTATTATTATAAAAATATTATATATATAAAATTATATTACACACTTGTATATATAAGTTTTGTAAAGTAAATGAGTGTAAGTTGATAGTCGTACTTCATTTGAAACTCATGATCATCAATTTATTTCACCATTTATACATGAAGTGGTAAGAAAAATAATCTTATATTTATGGTGGATGTGACGGTGCAAAATGAGATTGTGTGTTTCTTCATACGACATGCTAATGAGTTGTGCAAGGAGGAGATATTATATTTCACAGTGATAGGATGTACACTAGACTCAGATTTAGGGCAGTTGTTGGATTTACATGACTTACACCTATTTTAAAGGGGTACACAGCTTGTAGGGTGGCAGAATCTTTGATAAGATGTTTTTTATTGTCAAGGGATTTGATTGTGATAGGGATCCACGTGCAATGTGTGATTAGAATCAACATTGCAATGTCATTGATGTGGGGACAAGACATTGAAAGCCCAGTCTATCTTGTAGCTTTTGTTTGTCTATGTTGTCAATATATTGACACCCAGAGAAAATACATCAGGGTTAAGAACATATAGAAACACTATACTCATACCCATAGAAGAAAGGACAAGCCCATATACAACATGCAAGTGGTGAAATATTTCAAAGTGAGTTGGGTGGTGATGTTAGAGGAAATGACAAAGAATGTTTTCAAAATAAGAAATACCTTTGAAGATGAAACATAAACTAAGAATATAATAATTAATTTATCATTCATATTTATAAGACATTGAGATCCCAGTCTATCTTGTAGCCTTTGTTTGTCTATGTTGTCAATATATTGACACCCAGAGAAAATACATCAGGGTTAAGAACATATAGAAACACTATACTCATACCCATAGAAGAATGGACAAGCCCATATACAACATGCAAGTGATGAAAGATTTCAAAGTGAGTTGGGTGGTGATGTTAGAGGAAATGACAGGGTATTTTAGGTGATAGCATACACTAGAGGGCCCATATCGTACACATGACTTGACTTCATGGTAACTGTTAGATTTACATGGCCTATACCCATTACAAAGAGGAATGTAACTTACAGGGTGGTGGCATCTTTTATTAGTTATTTTCTATTGTCAAGCATGGACAAGGTCGTCATGTCGATTTGATTCTGGAAGGGATATGCTATGTATCTAGGGACATGATATATTAATGTATATGGGTTGATGGAGATGCCGACATGTGGCACACATCCTTCTTAGTTATATGGGTCCAATATATTAAGATAATGGAGTAACTTGTGGAATTAGTGTATTGGGTAATGGCCGGCCTACATTAGGATTAAGAGGTTACCCATCCATTGTTAGTTAGATAGAGGTCTATATAAAGGAGATGATTATCATTGTAAGGAATCAAGCAAGCATTAAGTCTTCTATTGTAAGAGGATATTGGACCCATATAACTAACTATGGGGGATGTGTGCCACATGTCAGCATTTCCATCAACCCATATACATTAATATATCATGTCTTTAGATTCAATAATGTTATTCCGCTAATGTGGGGGCAATACATTGAGGTTTTGGAGTCTAACTTATATCTTTTGTTTGTCCATGCTACCAATATATGAACCCCTGGAGAAGTTATATCAGGGTTAAGAATATATGGAAAAAACATACTTAGACCCTTAGAAGAAGATATGATCACAATTGGAGCCTATCTTTGTAAGCATAACAAAATAAAATCTAAGGGAGCAATGGTTAGGGAAAATATGTTGTACAAGGATTATTAAAATGAATATTAGAGTATTGTTACTTAACGCTCTGTGTACAAAAAATGAGATGGGGTTGGGGTTAATGAGGTTTGAGTGAGGTACGACTATCAATTTGCACTCTTTATCTTTATAAAACCCCGATTTACCAAAACAAAAATTACATCCCTTCTAGTAGAATTTACATTCTTTAGTATGGTAGTTACAGGGTTCATAGAGGAAGTTATAACAATGGGGGTGGTGCCTAATTTGAGACACATTAGACGACCATACCACTTGGAGAGAGTACGTAAATACTAGTGGGGATTTAAACCCATGACCAGTAGACTACCCAAAATTGGTAGTGTTTGTGGTCCTGATAGCAATTTTACCTTTCCTCTAATCACCGAATAAAGAGAAATGAACACTACTATTACATATACAATGGTTTCTATTAGTGTTATTAATAATAAGAATGGAAAAAGCTTGGAAATATTTGTATCCATATCTATTTGCATATGGCAACCTACATTGGTCGATTAGGTTATATAAGATGCATCTTTCATTTAAGAAGCCTTTTCCTTTTTTATTCTAATTGATTTTAGAGTCATCTAATTAGGTTTTGCATAATTAAAATTAAAAAAAAATTATAATTAGTTTTAGACTCGTCTACATTGACACGTGGTGCATTCTCTACATTTTAAGAGGAACCGTTAGATATCTGACACCTATTTTCATTAAAGATGGCATAGGTTTCAATCATGTATTGAGTAACTAAAATAGTTTAATGGAAGCTAAAAATTACATTCACAAATGTGACATGTCACTTAAATTTTCACGTGTATCTACTTGTACTTCTTTAAGTCCATCCTGTGAAATACTTTGTCATTGCCCCTCACCATCACCGCCTAGCTCACCTTTAAATCTTTCACCAATTTCATGTTTTGTATGGCCTTGTTATTCCCACCACTTCCCCATTACTCAAGCTCGCGTAAAATGAAAAGTCTCCACCCCACACAATAAATTGACATGTCATACAAAGGAACACATAACCTTATTTTTCATCATCACCTTCACCAAAAATATTATATTATTATTGCTCAACACTTCATGAACAAAAGGTAATATGAGGTTAGCAGTCATGGATTTTGAATAAGGTATGATTACTAATTTACATTTTTTATCTTTGAAAAAAACCCTCTTTACCAAAATATATAATTACATCCCTGTCGGTGTAATTACACCTTTGGGGCAAGTGTTAGTAATTAATCCTATACCAAAATTAGGTGTGTAGAGTTAAATATTTACAATATAAATTTTTTGAAATCTATTTATCTATATTACATACATAAAATAATACTCAAAAGATGAAAATTATAATATATGTTAGGCATCGATGAGGGAGGCCCAATTATTATGATGTTTGTTGTGAAAGGCTACCCAATTATTGTTCATATAATACTTATTTAATTATTTAAAATGTTCTTTCACTTTTTACCTAAGAATTCTTATATTTTATTATTTATCTTATTATTATTATGGAAGCAATAAAAAAATAAGACCTTATATTCAAAATATTATATACTTATTCCAAATCATTTAACACTATATTTTTCAATAAAGTGTATATCATATTCAAATATATGTAAATTTAAAAAAAATCACATCCATTTGATATATTTAAGTTTAAACTTTTGAGTAAACATGTATAATCATTAGTGCCAAAAAGTCAATGTTAGGATAGGTTTTGTACATCATTCATAAATCTGATTCTAAGTGTCACAAAACTCTCTATCCAAATATCCATGTATATATATAATATCATAACTAGTGTATCTATACGCGCACACACTATGTTATTCAAATTTTAAGTAATAACTCTAAAAATTGGAAAAATAAAAGTCACCCTCTTCCATTAAAAATGTGTACCTTTAAAATATAAGTTTTACATATTTTTTAAGCCTTTCTTTACCCAAAAAAATCTAAAATTCTCTAATGAAATGATTAAGTATATAATTCAATCCATGTCAATAAAAGATAACTAATAAGATTCAAGCAATTTTGGTAGATGAGATACCATACATCTATAAATAAAATATTCTACACAAACCAAATATTTGCATTTAAGAGAGCATATAATTTGAGAATTTTTAAATTTTACAATTATTAAAGTTATTTTCACATCAACGAAATGTCAGGAATCAAGTTTCAGGGAACCACATTTCATCTTATTAGCTTTGATCATATTGTAGTGGTGCTGATAACTTTATGTTCTTCAAAGATATAATAATGTTATTAGCTTTCTTTGATCAAACTTGTTGCATTGCACAAATGAAAAATATACTTTTCTATAATATCATTTTTAGGGAACCAATTATATGTTCATAAGTGTTTCTATTATTTTGCTTAAACGTAATTTGTTCTATTTGTCTATTTCCCATATTTTGAGGTGATTTTTCCATTTCATTTTTAATTGTTTCAATGCTTCCCACATGTTCCTATTGGTCTTGAATTTTTATACTTATCAAAGTCATCACTTATATATTTATAATGAATTCATGACCTTTTTTTACTAGAGTAGATGTGCTTGTATTATAGGTTTCAATAATGCAGGGTAAGTGCACAAAGTTGGGGGATAAAAAATGGTCTATCTGTGGACATGATTTTCCTAAAATTTTATAAATCTAAATTTCTATAGATAATTTGAGACATCTACACTCCAAATTTGAAGATGGTGTAAGAACATAAAATGTAGCATTTCAAGTCTAGTTTTCAAAACACTAATTTTTTTTTAAATGGTTAAATTTTACTAGATCAAACATCTAAAATTTGAAGAGGAACTCCTATTTTTTTCAAAAAATAGAGTAGATATATGATCGTGTCACACACCATTTTTTAAGCAGATTTTAATATTATTTGAAACCCTTTGGGAAAAATTTAGATAAGATCTTCTAGTTTGTGACCTATATTTTTTATATTTTTTCAATGAATACTTTTTTTTTATGAATTTTACTAGTAAATAGATACTGAAAACTGATAAAAAATGGATAGTCATCCGTGTGACGCATCTAACTACCTAAAAAAAAATGAAAATCAATTTTTTTAAAAATGTGTGTAACATTAGGCCTAGTTTGTGACCATATAATTTTTTTTTCACTTGCATCAATGAAAGACAAATTACATGAACATGTGTAGGCATGTATGTTTGCAACATATAGTGGCATAAAAAAGGTATAGTTAGAAATCAACATAGTTTGAAACCTTACATTAGTCTAAAAATTATAAAAATCATATTTTTGGAAAGAGGGCAACGTGCTCACCACGATGGTATTAAGTTTTTGAATTTTCACATTGAAATTCTTAGTGTATTTGATAATCAAAGTTGAATTTTGTTGTTTTTTATCATAACTCTCAAAACTCAGTTGTACATTGATAGAACCAAGCCTTTGGATCAAGAATCCAAACCATTCCCAAGATAAAAGGCACGGGATTTGAATTCAAATTTAAATAGCATGATCGTGTTAATAACATGATCACAGTATTAACGTGATCACATTATTAATTGTGTTGATAACATGATCACGTTACTTAATAACATGATCATGTTACTTAATAGTATGATCATGTTACTTAATAACATGATCTCATTGTTAATGTGATCACTTTATATATTCACAACACCCTAAAACCTAAATTTGTATTTTGACCTACTAAAGGAGACATTATGCCTAGTATTCTTAAGAACAAATTTTGGTTTGATTAAGATTATTGTATGGCACCAATGATCTTGTCAAGATTTGATAGCATTGAATGATAATTCCATGTGTATTAACCTATGAATCAATTTATTGTTCATTTGACATGATTCTAATCTTCCTTAAAATGCAGATAGTCCTAGTTCATCCTAGATAGGGTCAAGAAGTCAAAAGTTAGGTTTTGGTGATCCACTGATCCAAATCACTCATAATTTGGTAGATTTTATTTAGATTTCATTTTTTACATGATTAAATAAATTATATTATCTAAAAATCAATTTAAGTACAAGGATCCTCTGACTGAGTACTAACAGACCTAGAGTATTAGGTTCAAAAGAGAGTTCAATGATATTATAAATGTTTAAGGATTAGTTATTTGAAAATGAATTTATAGTCTTCACAAGATTCAAATGGTGTTTTGTATAAACAACAAATAAATCAAGGGTCATTGTATTTTGTGTCAAGAGTGTATATAGTCCTAAAAGAGGTTGAATTTGGTTGAACAGGACTGTGTTGGTTTTTGTGGATAATTGGTGATGTTTGGAACTTGTAAAAAACTTTTATAAACTTTGTAATATTGTCTAAGTCTTTGATAAGATTGTTTGAGTCAGTAACTGAAGTTATATAAGGATCCATTTTCAAGGTATATCAATGTGTTAGTACCCTATTTTGCATATAAGAAGTTGTCTTTTGTCAAGTTTAGATATGTCACAAACCTACATGTTACAAACATACATGCCACAAACATACATGCCTTATGATATAAATTATTTTATCACGAGATATCATAAAATGCATTTTTTAAACCTAGCATTTGGGGTACCAATCTAGTTATGCATTTGAAGTAAATTGGGGCCATGTCGAGCCCCTTCAACCTAATTGCAATGACTATAAAGTGTGATTTAGGGGTTGATCAACTCCAATTTCATTAGCTTAATTGAATAAAATAAACAAAATTTATTTATATGCAAGTTCTACAAATGTAGTTTTGAGCCCAATAAACTTGAAGTCATCAGGTGATGAATGTAAATGTTAATTAGATTAATTATAGAGGTAATTAGGGTCAAGATGAGCCACATGAACATATTTTAAATTATATATTCAATGTGATTTGGAGTGAAATTAACCCTAATATCCTGTCATATATAATTAACCAAAGAGTTGATTCGTTTAATCTAGGAGTCATTTGATGCCAATTTCAACCCCTTAAAGAGCAAGATATGATTTGGGGTAAAATTAAAAGTTCAATTCTATCATGAATTGATCCAATTAGTCAAATTATGCAATTAGGGGCATGATTTGGGAAAAATTGATCCCCTAAACCAAATTTATGGCTCAATTAATTGTATAACATGTATGGCTTAAATGACCCTACTTTTATCAGAAATGCAAACATGTTCAGGTGATTATCATAAATAAGAGAACAAGTAGTTCAATTTTCCTTCAATTACCTTAGTGATTGGACCCTATAGCTGATATCTTAAACCCTAAACCCTATACTATTTAACTTTAACCCTAAACCCTATACCATTTACCTTAAACCCTAAACCATAAGCCCTAAAACCCAAACCCTTTAAATTGTAGACCTTAAATCAATAAATTTATCCCCAATTAGCATCCTTTATATATAGTAAGAATTAGGTTCACAAGGATTAACTTGGTCAAAATCGTATAACTCATTACCATAATTGACTTTGTAGGATCAATTTGTGATGATGTGGGGGCTAATTAATCCTATAATCACATTCTTTACTCATAGATATAGGTTCAAGGAGCTCAAATTTACCCCAATCATGATCATGATTGTACATTTTATACCATAAAATCTATACCCTAAGCCCTAATCCCTAAAGTTCTTAATCCCTATACTCTAAACCATAAATATAAACTCTTTAAACCTTGAACCAATCATTTTAACCCAAATTAACATCATTTAGACTAAGAATTTAAGTTCACAAGGCTCAATTTGGCCTAAATCACATGACTGATTGCCCTATTTGACTAATTCACTCAATATGCATGATGACATGGGGTATAATGACAACCCAAAAACACATTCTATAGTCACAAATGGTTCTAAGTGATTTGAATTGTCCTCAATTATCTTTGTGATTGACCCTGTGTACCTTAAACCATATATACATTAAAACCTAAGCCCTAAACCATAAACCCAAAACATTATACCCTGAATTGTAAACCATAAACTTTCCCTATCTAATAATTGAATTAGTCCCAATTAAAATCCTTTGTAGTAATAATTAGGTTTGAACATGGCATAGAGTGATTAGACATTATATATAGGTCCTTAAACCTAAACCCTATGCCCTAATCCCTAATCCCTAAAACATAAATTGTAAGCCCTATGCCCTAATACCCACTACATGACACAAACATACATGCCTTATGATATAACTTATTTTATCATGAGATGTCATAAAATGCACTTTTTAAACCTATGGCCAAAACTTAGCCTTTGGAGTACCAATCTAGTTGTGCATCTGAAGTAAATTGGGGTTATTTTGAGCCCCTTCAACCTAAATAACCAAATAGGAGTCTATTTGATTATTTTAATCAAGGAGGCATTTGAGTCCAATTTGAACCCCTTCAAGAGCAAGATATGATTTGGGGAAAACTCAAAGATTGATTTTATCATGAATTGATCCAATTAGTCAATTTGTGCAATTAGGGGCATGATCTGGGAAAAATTGAGCCCATAAACCAAATTTATGGCTCAATCAATTTTATAACATGTATGCAACATGTACATGGCATAACTAACCCTAATTTTATCAGAAATGCAAACATGAAGGTAATTATCATAAATAGGTGAACAAGCAGCCTAAATGTTTTCAATTACCTTAGTGATTAGACCCTATATCTGATATCTTAAACCCTAAACCCTATACCATTAAAATTTAAGCCTAAACCATGTACCATTTACATTAAACCCTAAGCCATAATCCCTAAACCCCAAACCCTTTAAATTATAGAACCTAAACCCTAAACCAATAAATTTAGCCCCAATTAACATCCTTTGTATATATATAGTAAGAATTAGGTTCACAGGGATGAAATTGGTCAAAATTGCATCATTCATTAAACCATATTTGACTTAATTGGCTCAATATGTGATGATGTGGGGATTAATTTAGCTCAAAATCACATTTTTAACTCACAAATATAGATTTAAGGAGCTCAAATTTGCCCTAATTGCCTTCATGTGTGTACCTTATATACCCTAAAACCTATACTCTAAGCCTTAATCCTTAAATTTCTTAATCCCTAAACTCTAAACCATAAATATAAACTCTTTAAACCTTGAACCAATCATTTTAGCCCAAATTAACATCATTTAGACTAAGAATTAAGTTCATAGGGCTCAATTTGACCTAAATCACATGAATGTTTGTCCCATAAACCAAAATCACATTCTATAGTCACAAATGGGTCCAAGTGATTCAAATTTTCCTCAATTATCTTTACAATTGACCCTATGTACCTTAAACCATATATACATTAAAACCTATGCCCTAAACCATAAACCATAAACCCTAAACACTATACCCTAAATTATAAACCATAATTTTCCCCTATTTACCAATTGATTTAGTTCCAATTAACATTATTTGTAATAATAATTAGGTTCACATTCAAAAGAGTTATTAAACATTATATATAGGTCCTTAAACCTAAACCATATGCCCTAATCCTTAATCCCTAAAATATAAATTGTAAGCCCTATGCCCTAATTCCCACTACATGTTGTAAACATACATGCCTTATGATATAACTAATTTTATCATGAGATGTCATAAAATGCATTTTTCAAACCTATGTCCAAAACTTATCTTTGGAGTACCAATTTAGATGTGCATTTGAAGTAATTTGGGGCTATTTTGAGCCCCTTCAACCTAATTAAAATGACTATAAAATGTGATTTGGGGGTTGATCAACTCTAATTTCATTAGCTCGATTGAATCCAAGAAACATAATTTATTTTTGTGCAAGTTTTACATGTATATAATGTGGTTTTGATCTCAATAAACTTGAAGTTGTTAGCTAATGAATGCACATGTCAATTAGTTTAATTGTGGAGGTAATTAGGGTCAAGATGAGCCATGTGAATGTATTTTAAATTATATATTCAATGTGATTTGGAGTGAAATTAACCCTAATGTCATGTCATATATAATTAACCAAAGAGTTGATTAATTTAATCTAAGAGGCATTTGAGGCCAATTTGAACCCCTTAAAGAGAAAGATATGATTTGGGGCAAAATTAAAAGTTTGATTCTATCATGAATTGATCCAATTAGTCAAATTGTGCAATTGGGGGCATGATTTGGAAAAAATTGATCCCCTAAACCAAATTTATGGCTCAATCAATTGTATAACATGTATGGCTTAAATGACCTTACTTTTATCAAAAATGCAAACATGTTCAGGTAATTATTACAAATAGGTGAACAAGCAACTCAAATTTTCTTCAATTACCTTAGTGATTGGACCTTATATCCAATATCTTAAACCTTAAACCATGTACCATTTAACTTTAACCCTAAACCCTATACCATTTACCTTAAACCCTAAACCATAAGCCCTAAACCCCAAACCCTTTAAATTGTAAACCCTAAACCAATAAATTTATCCCCAATTAACATCCTTTATATATAACAAGAATTAGGTTCATAGGGATTAACTTGGTCAAATCGCATCACTCATTAGTTACTCACATATCTAGGTTTAAGGATCTCAATCTATGATGATGTGGGGGCTAATTGATCCCAAAATCACATTATTTACTCACATATCTAGGTTTAAGGAGCTCAAATTTACCCCAATCACCATCACTATTGTACCTTATATACCTTAAAACCTATATCGTAAGCCCTAATCCCTAAACTCTAAACCATAAATATAAACTCTTGAAACCTTAAACCAATCATTTTATCCATAATTTACATCATTTAGACTAAGAATTAAGTTCACATGGATCATTTTGGCCTAAATCACATGATTGATTGCCCCATTTGACTAATTCACTCAATCTGCATGATGACATGATGTATAATGACAACCCAAAAATACATTCTATAGTCACAAATGGGTTTAAGTGATTCAAATTGTCCTCAATTATCTTTACGATTGACCTTGTGTACCCTAAACCATATATACATAAAACCTATGCCCTAAACCATAAAACCTAAACATTATACCCTAAATTGTAAACCATAAACTTTCCCTATTTACCAAGTGATTTAGTCCCAATTAACATCCTTTGTAGTAAGAATTAGGTTTGAACATGGCATAGAGTTATTAGACATTATATACAAGTCCTTAAACCTAAACTCTATGCCCTAATCCATAATCCCTAAAACATAAATTGTAAGCATGTGCCCTAATGCCCACTACATGATACAAACATACATGCCTTATGATATAATTGATTTTATCATGAGATGTCATAAAATGCACTTTTTAAACCTATGACCAAAATTTAGCCTTTGGAGTACCAATATAGTTGTGCATCTGAATTAAATTAGGGATATTTCAATCCCATTCAATATAATTAACCAAAGAAGAGTCTAGTTGATTATTTTAATTGAAGAGGCATTTAAGTCCAATTTGAACCCCTTCAAGAGCAAGATATGATTTGGGTCAAAATTAAAAGGTCGATTTTATCATGAATTAATCTAATTAGTCAATTTGTGCAATTATGGGCATGATCTGGGCAAAATTGAGCCCTTAAACCAAATTTATGGATCAATCAATAGTATAAAATGTATGCAACATGTACATGGCATAACTGACCCTACTTTTATCAAAAATGCAAACATGAAGGTAATTGTCATAAATAGGTGAACAAGTAACTTAAATGTTCTTCAATTACCTTAGTGATTGGACCCTATATTTGATATTTAAAACCCTAAACCTTGTACAATTTAAATTTAACCCTAAACCTTGTACCATTTACATTAAACCCTAAGCCATAAGCCCTAAACCCCAAACCTTTAAATTGTAGACCCTAAACCCTAAACAATAAATTTATTCCCAATTAACATCCTTTTTATATAGTAAGAATTAGGTTCACAGGGATGAACTTGGTCAAAATTGCATCACTCATTAAACCACAATTGACTTAATTAGATCTATCTGTGATGATGTGGGGGATAATTGAGCTCAAAATCACATTCTTTACTCATATATATATATATATATATATATATATATATATAGGTTCAAGGAGCTCAAAATTTCCCTAATTACCTTCATGATTGTACCTTATAGACCCTAAATCATATACCCTAAGCCCTAATCATTAAAGTTCCTAATCACTAAACTCTAAACCATAAATATAAACTCTTTAAACCTTGAACCAATCATTTTAGCCCAAATTAACATCATGTAAACTAAGAATTAAGTTCATAGGGTTCATTTTGACCTAAATCACATGGTTGTTTGGCCCATTTGACTAATTCACTCAATCTCCACGATGACATCCAGGGTATAATGATAACCCAAAAATATATTCTATAGTCACAAATGGGTCTAAGTGATTCAAATTATCCTCAATTATATTTACAATTGACCTTGTGTACCCTAAACCATATATACATTAAACCTAAGCCCTAAAACATAAACCTTAAACATTATACCCTAAATTGTAAACCATAAGCTTTCCCTATTTATCAATCGATTTAGTGCCAATTAACATCCTTTGTAGTAAGAATTAGGTTCACATGGCATAGAATGATTAGACATTATATACAGGTCCTTAAACCTAAACCCTATGCCCTAATCCTTAATCCCTAAAATATAAATTGTAATCCCTATGCCCTAATGCCCACTATATGCTGCAAACATACATGCCTTATGATATAACTGATTTTATCATGAGATGTCATAAAATGCATTTTTTAAACCTATGGCCAAAACTTATCCTTTGGAGTACCGATCTAGCTATGCATCTAAAGTAAATTGGGGATTTTTTATCCCATTCAACCTAATTTCATGACTATAAAATGTGATTTGGGGATTGATAAACTCTAATTTGACCCAATCACCATCATGATTGTACCTTATATACCCTAAAACCTATACCCCAATCCCTAATGCTTAAAATTCCTAGTCTGTAAAATATAAACTATTTAAACCCTAAACTAATCATTTTATCCAAAATTAACATCATTTAGACTAATAATTATCTTTGTAATTGACCCTGTGTACCCTAAACCTAAGCCCTAAACACTATACCCTAAATTGCAAACCAAAAACTTTCCCTATTTACAAATCAATTTAGTCCCAATTAACATCCTTTGTAGTAAAAATTAGTTTCACACATGTCATAGAGTGATTATACCTTATATACACCCTTAAACCTAAACCCTACATGCCCTAATCCCTAATCCCTAAACCCTAAAACATAAATTATAATCCCTAATCCCTAAACCCTATGCACTAATGCCTTAATACCTAATATATATTAAGTATAACATGATCATGTTAATTATTATTAATATAGACACCACTCAATTCTTAATTTCAATTTTTAACCCCAATCAAGTATTAATAATAACATGATCATGCTATTCTTAATATATGATTCTCAATATATATGTTGAAGCAGAACTTAGTATAATAAATAACGTGATTGAATTATTATTATTATAGATTAAGATCTATTTTTAACATCTATTTTTATCGTAAATTGATAATTTTATCCCCATAAACATTATCTATGTACTTCTATGGGACCTATGGTACTTGTCTACTTGAACCCACCTTTGAAAAGTTGTAAATTATCCTTGATGGGTGACATATCACGTTTGAGGAAGAGGAATGTATTGAATAAAAAAACCAAAAGAATTAGTGTTTTAAGTATAGATACTAAGATGGGGGTGAATTATTTTCCTTAAAACAAGCCTTCAATTTCACTTAACATCCATGAAGCATTCATTCATATACATACATTAACCAATGCACACACAAGCATCTATGAAAGCAAACAACATAAAAACATAGGATATATGTGGGAAACCCTATTAGGGGCATAAAACCCATTGATAAATAGATTTAAATAAAATATTATAATTAATTAATCAACATTTTAGTGAGGAACCAACACCACAAGGAGTACCAACCCCTGACTAGTCAAGCACCAACTCAACTAGTCCTTTAGCAAGCACCAACTTACAAAGAGGCACCAACCCCCTAGTAAAATCAACACCAAATCATATAACTTGAATATTTGATCACCATTTGACACATATTACTCACTAACTAAATATTACCTCCTTATTTTTCTCTTCTCGCTCTTCTATCTTTCTCAAATAACTATTAGGCCTTCTCGCTCAACTAGCCCTTTTCTTGGCAAAATTAGATTTTATGACCTTGATAATCACCTGTATAATAATAGTTATAAATTCATGAAATATTCACCACACATTTATTATGGTCTTCACACCCTTTACCTAGTTTCTGAGACTCTCAATCATTCACTCAAAATTCTTAATTATTCTAACTAATCAAATTAGGCCTATGAGACCTCTTTATAGTTGACGTTTGTTCTCACCCATCTTGGTCAGACAATAACATATCCATAATTTTATCACATTTTTTATTTATAAAAAAACATGTTTTATAAGTTAAAAAACCACCACATATGTCAGTCATTACCCTTAAGGACCAAAACCACCATTAAACCTAATAGAGACCTAATGCAATTAGGCCTTCTATAAGCACACATTTCACTTTGGCCTCCTTGGAACACCTTGAGCCTCTAAAAATAGATGAAAAAATTCATAAAAAATTAAATTATACCCATAATAAGATCACCTTGGGTCCCCAACACCATTTAACTCTTTTTACTCCTTGAACCACTCAATTAGGTATACTCGTAATTAGGCCTTCTCACTGCCATAAATTCTATCTTGAATATCTAATACATACACTCAAATTTGACACATAACCCAAACATAAAATCACATTTATATAATACCAATGACCTCATTTTAAACATCATGTTCATTATAATTCACCAAATAATTCAAAAGACCTCAAACTGATCAACTTCATATGCTCACTCAAAACTGCACACAAGCCTTAAGAACCCAATCAAAAGCCTTTGACGTTTCACACCTTCATAAGATTTTATCATACACAAAAATGTCTTAAAATTAACCTATAATACATATATAACAACTTAATGTGCATTTTATTAATAAAATATATGCAAAAAGACTTAGGAACAACATTCTCACTTATAAATACAAAATTGCATGTAGCTCCAAAAACACAGTCATGAAAACCAAGTTTTAAAACACTTGTGGGAATAATTTTATGATATTCCAATGAGTTTAAATTTTATTTAGTATCCTTATAACATATTTTAAAATATTTTTTACAAGGTTCAATATCAATATTGGCCTTACAGACCAATATCATGTTTTCACCCTACACAGACTTCACAGTATTAGACAAGTGACTTTGGGAACAAATTTTTGCTTGTCTATAAGTATCACCAAATATTATATTCAATGGGGAATTGTGATATATGTATTTAAAAATCACCCCATTCATTTTTATACATCCATAATCCACTGCAACCCATCCCTAATCATTCTTATTTCTACATGGTTTCCTCACTATCTTCCTCATTAGGCCTATTTAGTAATAGGTCAACTTCCATGACTAGTTTAGAAAATTTTAGGTCTATAACATACTTAAAAACTTACATGGGAAAAAATATAAGTCTCATACATCATCCTCTAACTATTTTCATTCTTTGACCTAGTCAACCCTGCCTACTACATCAAAAATCCAAGAAACAAGGGGTTTCATGTAGCTTCCACTCACTCTTTTGACAAACCAATGAAACCTAGAGAAACTTGGGAGATTAATCTACATGATCCAATCATAAAAATAGGTCATCTAATCCATTTTTAGTCATTTCCAACAAGATCTTTCCTATTGGGTCATTATGAGGGTTTTAGGAGGGTTTTGACTACTTTCCCTTCTTAGCAATCATTCATAAAGGATTGCCCCTCAAATCCAAAACCATGCTAGGAAATTCAAGCTAGGATCCTTCCTAAAATTCCATGAATTTATCAATATCTCATGTAAAGTTTGCACGTGTCAACGAGCATAAGAAAATCCTTCTCAAGTCTGTAACATCCCATTTTGTGCACACAGAAGACCTCAACACCAATTTTCATGTTTTCTCCTTTAGGATATGACCTAAAATTTGGTCAACATAATACAACCTATCACACCTATGATAATGTTATCAAGAGCTCTGGCACATTGGTAAATGAACTTGACCCCTCATTAGACCATACTAGGTCTCTTTGCACACTAGGCCTTAAACTACTAGTCATGATTGGACCTTGATCATACCCTAAAAACTATTGTATTATTCTCAAAACCTTAAAATCATGTCATATAACCTCATACTATGCTCACACACTACCAAGCTTCTTCACACAAGTCTCATAAATTCATCTCATCATGCTACAAGGCCTATGCCTTCTCACTAGGTCTCTCGATGTAAGAACTAAGCATCAAAACTGACCTTGGAACTCTTTTGAAGGATTCTTTACCTCTTTCACATGTTTACACAACTTTATACACTCTCTCATGCATGTACTAACATAATTCACCAAGCTTCACTATGTTTTATGCATACAACTTCTCACAAGACTAGACTAGGCTTCTCAAGACACCTAGTACTAAACAATTGCTTACCTTGCATCATAATCTTTAATTTGACATGCCATCAACCTCAAAATAATTTATAGGTTTCCTTAAAATTCTCTCTCAACATATAAATAATAGGTTTCCTTCAAATTTTCTCTTGTCACATACCACTCCACCATGCATGGCCTCAATTATTGACCTGGAAATGCATCTTGATTTTGACATCAAAGAAAACATCAATGCCTCAACACCAACAATAGGAACATGCCTAAAAAATATCCCCTTTTGTCATTGATGGTAAACACTTTAAATAAAGTTGATCATTCACATCTCCTCAAGCTAGATCTTCTTCAAACTAACCTTTCTTCCAAACTGACTGAAACTTTCTCCCCTTTTGACACTAATGACAAAGGGTCATCTTCTTGGAAACTATCTAATCCTTGGACCTGGAATAACATACCTTTTATTTCCAAACAAAATCATTATCTCTCTTTGACAAAAAAATCAACATAGATCAGGCTCACATACCTACTCTTAGAGCATGATTGGTTCCCCTTGTCTCCATGAGATATTCAGACATTATCAAGATTGTGACTTGGTTTGATTAAGTCATCATACAAACTCTTTGTGACCCATATCTTGTGATCACACCTCTAGAAAACTCTTAATTGAACCTTGGATTTGAATTTCAACAAAGAACACAAATCTCCCCTAATACCAAGCATCCTTCATGCCTCTACTCACTAACTAAGTGCCTCCATGAAGCTTAATGGAGTCACATCTTCTTTTAGGGCACTAAAATAGTATAAACTCAAGACATTCCCATATCTCCATGTCTTTACTAGACTGAACTTCCTTCATGATCCTCTTAGGATTGAATAACCCTTTTGGCATGACTTCAATATTTGTTTGAATAACACTCTAACTTGGTCTAATTGTCTTAACTCCTTCATCGACAATCTGAGTTGATAGAGAGAATTCTTGGCACTCCTTTAAATCTAAACTATTCTCTACCATGGTAAATAGTCCTCTTGGAATTGCATATTGGTCATCAGCCTTAGCTACCTTAGGTTTCCACTCATTGTCTTGTCTTCTTTCTTGTACTCTAGGGGTTGAAATTTTCTTGTTTTGATTTGAGAATCCATGCTTACATAACCTCACAATATGACCAAACTTTTGAAAATTGAAACAAACTATTACTTTTGATGGAAACACACCATGACCCATACCACTTTACTAATGACTTTCCTCATAGTTCCATGCATATTCATTCTTGGAGGGCCTTTTATAATGCCTTGTTCTATGACCAAATTGGTTACATGAATTAAAAAATCCTTTGAAAGGATTTGCATACCTTATACCATTTGGCTGCCTAGTAGAATTAGTCTTTATTATATAACACCATCATTCCTTGATTGAACATTAACCTTATTAATCTCATTAGTGTTTTTATTTTGGTTTCCAATGAAACCAAGACCTATTTTGTCATTAGTAGTCTTTTGACTACTCAAGATGTTGTCTAGATCATTGGTACTCTTTTAATACTTCAAAAAGGACTTAACCTTACTTGATGCCTAATCCAACTCGACTCTCAAGGAATCCACTTCATTTACATACTTGTGCATTCTTCTTCTTTGGTCTTTACGCTTGCATTCCCAATCTCAAGTTGAGTCTCTGCCTGTTTGACTATTTCCTCTTATTCTTTAGAGTTGTTGCTTAGTCTAGCTTCAAATAAGTTGATTTGTTCCTCATAGTCTTTGATAAGAGAACTCATCACCCTATTCTTGTTCTTAACCATCTTTAGTTCCTCTAGAGTATCCATCAACTCAACCTCAAAATCTACCTCATCTTCTTCCTCATTTGAATCACCAACAATACATCCAATCCATATGGACTCTTATTGATTTTAATAGCTTGTTTCCTTAGCCATGAAGAGTACTTCATTGACATCAGAACCATCACCTTCACGATCACTCTCAGAGTCACTTCTCTCACTCTCATCAGATGATTTGCAATCTTCCTTGGTGTAAAAGCTTCATTTGTTCTTCAAAAATTTCTTCTTGACCTTCTAAAGCTTTTCTTGCTCTTATCATACCTATAAGAATTTTTATCATCATCATGACCTTAATCATGTTATTCATCATATTTTTCCTTATGCTTATGAGGGCACTTGTTATCAGAGTGTCCAATCTCACTATAATTAAAACATTTAAAGGGCAACTTAACCTTGTATTTACCTAAACTAGTTTTAAACTTTCTTGTAAACATAGCTATCAACTCATCATCATCAATATAAAATTCGTCATTGTCTTTGACTTTATTACCTTTGTCTTCTTCTCTTTTGAATTTTTTCTACCTTAAATGTAGCTTCCTTCTTTGTAGGAATTCCTTCACTTGTCCTCATCTCCTAGGAATTTAGGGTGCCATAAAGTCCATCCATCTCTAGCTCATCTAGATCTTGTATCTCTTCAACAACAGATACTTTAGATTCAAATTTAGGAGTTAGAGATATTAAAACCTTTTGAACAATAGTATATTCTTTCAATTCTTCACCTATTCCTCTTATGATGTTGACCACTTCATCAACCCTCAAAAAGTAGGTTGCAATGGTCTCATCTTCATTCATCATTAGGCTTTCAAATTATCTTTTATGGGTTTGAAATGTAGCCAACTTGACCTTGGATTATCCATCATGAATAGTATTTAAATTGTCCTGCATTCCTTTAGAAGGCATACAGTGTATCACCTTCAAAATTTTTGCCTCTGATAGGCCACACATAATACCATTCATTGATTTTAAATTATTATCACTAGCCTTTTTGCCTGTTCCATCTGTAGGAGAAATAAGGGGTGTAGTATATCCATCCAAGACCAATTTCCAAACATCATGACCTTGAGATATCAAATATGTCCTCATCCTGACACTCTAAAATTCATAATTAGATCTATTAAACAATGGAGCTTTGCTTGTAGAAAAACCACCTTGTGCTTGACTAGACATCTTCACTTGCTTAGGATCTCATTTAGGCTATTACGCCTCCTTCAAAGGACTTGGTCTGATACCAAATTTTTTAAGTATAGATAATAATATGGGGGATGGGGTGAATCAATTTCCTTAAAACAATCCTTTAATTTCACTTAACATCTATGAATCATTCATTCACATACATACATTAACCAATGTATACATAAGCATATATGAAAGTAAAAAACATAATAACATAGGATATATGTGGGAAAACCTATTGGGAAAAAAAAACACTGATACATATCTTTTAATAAATTCTTATAATCAATGAATCAAACTTTTATTGAGGCACTAACCCCACAAGGAGTACCAAACCCTCACTAGTCCAGCACCAACTCAACTAGTCTTTTAACAAGCACCAACTTGCAAGAAGGCACCAACCCCCTATGTAACTCAAAACCTACTCAGATAACTTTAATTAATTATCACCCTTTGAAAAATATTTCTTAATCAACTGAATATGACCTCCTTTTTCTCTTCTCACTCTTCTATCTTTCTCAACTAGCCTATTAGGCCTTCTCGCTCAACTAGCCCTTTTCTTAAAAAAATTAGATATTATGACCTTTATCATCACCTATAGAATAATAGTTATAAATTCATGAAATATTCACCATACATATTTTATTTTATTCACATCCTCTACCTATCTTCCAAAACTCTAAATCATTTGCTCAAATCCTCAATTATTCTAACTAGTCAAATTAGGTCTATTAGACCTTCTCTTTATACTTGACTCTTTCTCTCACCCATATTGGTCAACCAAGAACATATCCATACTTTTATCACCTTTTTAATTTATCCAAAAACACATTTAATAAGTTAAAAAACCACCACATAGGTCGGTCATTACCATTAAGGGCTAAAACCACCATTAGACCTAATGCAATTAGGCCTTCTCTAAGCACATGTTTCACTTTATCCTCCTTGGAACACCTTTAACATCCAAAAATGGATGAAAAAATTCATAAATTATTCAAATATACCCATGATAATTTCAACTTATGTCCCCAACACCATTTTCTCATTTCACTCCTCGAACCATGCAATTAGGCCTTCTCACTGCCAAAAAGTCTATCTTAGAAATCTAATGCATACACGCAGCTTTTCCACATAAAATAACATTTATATAATATAAATTACCTTAGCTTCAACATAATTTTCATTATAAATTACCAAAAATTTCAAAATACCTCCAACTGATCAACTTCATATGCTCACTCATAACTGCACACAGGCCTTAAGAACCCAGTCAAAAGCTTTTAAATTTTTACACATTCATAGGAGTTTATCATGAATAAAAATGTGTTAAAATTAACCTATGATAAATATATAACAATTTAATGTGCATTTTATTCTTCTAATTTATAAAAAAAGACTCAAGAAGAGCATTCTCACTTATACACAGAAAACTGCCTGTAGCTCCAAAAACCCAGTCATGAAACCCAAGTTTTAGAACACCTATGGGAACACTTTTATGATATTTAAATTTTTTTAAATTATAATTCATAATACTTATAATATATTTTAAAATATATTTTACAAGTTTAAATATCAATATTGGTCTTACAGACTAATCTCATGTTTTTACCTTACACAAACTTCAATGTGTTAGACAGGTTACTTTAGGAACAACTTTTTGCTTACCTATGAGTATCACCAAATATTATCTTCAAGGGGTAATTTTTATATAGGTATTTAAAAATTAACCCATACATTTTTATCCATCTCTAATCCACTGCAACCCATCCCTAATCTCATTCTCACTTCTGCCTGGTTTTCTCACTATCTTCCTCATTAGGCCTATTTAGTGACAGGTCAACTTCCATGACCAATTTAGCACATTTTAGGTATGAAAATTTATCATAAAATTATATTTTCACAAAATATAAGTCTCACATATCATCCTCCAACCATTTTCATGCTTTGACCTGGTTAACCTTGCCTGCTACATCAAAAATCTAATAAACAAAGGTTTTCCTATAGCTTCCACTCACTCTTATGATAGAACAATGCCACCTAAAGAAAATTGAGAGAGTAATATACATTATAAAATAATAAAAATAGGTCATCCAATTAATTCTAATCCATTTACAATAATATATTTCCTATCGGGTCATTATGAGGGGTTTAAGAGGGTTTTGACTGCTTTCCATTCTTAGCGATAGTTCATAAAGGATTTCCCCTAACATCCAAAACCAATGAAAATAAATTAAATATATTTACGTTATCCAAATTCCATTAACTACTCAATATCTCATGCAAATTTTGCATATGTCAATAAGCATAAGAAAATAGTTCTCGAATCTGCAACATCTCATTTTATACATACAGAAGACCTCAACACCAATTTTCATGATTTATCCTTAATATGACTTCAAACTTGGTAAACATACTTAATACAACCTATCACACCTATGATAATTATTTCAATAGCTTTATCACCTTGGGACATGAACTTTACCCCTCATTAGACCACACTAGATCTCTTTGCACACTAGGCCTTGAACTTCCAGTCATGCTTATACCTTGATCATACCTTGAAACCTCTTGTACTATTTTAAAAACCTCATACATTCTTCACACAAGTCTCATATAGCTCATCTCATCATGCTACAAGGTTTATGCCTTCTTACTAGGTCTCTCAATGCAATAACTAAGCATCAAAACTGACCTTCACACTCTTTTTAAGGATTCCTTTCCTATTTCACATTTTTACACAACTTTATACACTCTCTCATTCCTTTACTAACATAATTCACCAAGCTTCACTATGTTTTATGCATACACCTACTCACATGACTAGACTAGGCTTCTTAAGACACCTAGTACTATATAGTAGCTTACCTTGCATCATGATATTGACTTTGACATGCCATAAACCTCAGAATAATTTAAAAGCTAACTTAAAATTATATTTTAATAGAGAAACAATAGGTTGCCTTCAAATTTTCTCTTGTCACATACCACTCCACCATGCGTGGCCTCAACTCTTGACCTTGAAACCAATCTTGACTTTGACATCAACACCTCAACACAAAAAATAGGAACATACCTCAATAATTAGAATATTTTAGAGAGAAAAATAAGATATGAATGAAAAAAACTTCATGGTAGATAAGGTACAAACCCTAATCATGATGAACCAAATGTCATATATAATGAGCCAATTGACAATAATGAATTAAAAAATGATGAAATTGACAATAATGAATTGAATAATGATGAAATTAACCATAATTAAATTGATAATATTGAAATTGATAATAATTAATTAGATAATGTTGGAAGTTTACATTCAAAGTTCCAAGTTTTTTATTTTGTTGATGATGAGTCTATGTATGATGTTTCACCATCCATAAATGTGGAAAATTTGATTGAAACAAATAATGATGAAATTAACCATCAATAAAATTTCATGTAAACATATAATGAAGAAATAAACAATGAATAAAATGTCCTCCCACCTCTAAACAATGAAACTAATAATGATTTTGAAACACCCTCTCAACAAATTCCATCATTAACAACACCTCCAAGAACTGTGAATAGAAAGGACAAGTACTTAATTGAAGTCGATAAAAATATTTTAAAACTAATTCATAATAAAAATGTCTGATCGCCATTCAAAAAGACTGGTTCAATAAATTTGGGATACTTTCTTTCATAATTTGGATTATGATAGTCAAAGATGTCAATTATTTGTTTCATTGATAAAAATGATTAAGATGACACCTATAATGTACACATTAGGACTAATAACATCTAACATGAATGATGAAAACAATGAAATTATTAAAAATCTACATGATGCATATCATGCTATAGGCCCAAAATCATGCACCCAAGATTGTAATTATACCTGATGTATACTTATAACTTGTGCAGTCAGTGACAAAATAGGGGGAAAATGAATGAATTAAAAAACAAGCGAAACACTTAATATAAGCATAAAAATAATAATGAAATCAATTGAAAGATGTGAAAGACTTAATGAACCTAATACTAATGAGCTCTGGGCATTCTATAGTAGACTTATATGAAAGGACAAGGTTATAGCCAATACTCTCAAAGAGTTACTTGCTTAATTTTGGAAAGACAATACAAGAGTTTCACCCAATTCAAGAGATGTTGTGAGAAGAAGAGTTGGTTTTCATAATCATAAACTGCATCCAAAACATTTATTGTAAATGACTCAAACATAATTGTACTCTAATTTTTTGTAAAACATCCACAAATTTTATTTGTCAAATATTTTTTGAGATGGCTAAACCTTTTTATGTAAAAATAAATCACACATGCACCAATTGTTGTAGGCAACATGTTTAATTTTCAATGCACTATTATATTTTTTAACATATTTATTGTACTTTACATACTAACAACATTTTGTAGGAGTGTGGCATTGAATTGCCACAAAATCAGCTAGAAAATTTATTCTATCTTTTTCAAAAGATCGGATGGACAATTATTTTACAACAAATCATGTTGAAATGGAAATTGTAGCATTTATGGTGGATTGCTAAAATTAAAAAAATATATCCATGAGGAAATTATAAGTTCAATTGGACATGAATTAGTTGGTTTAAGCAAATATAAATTAGTGATTTATCAAGTAAAAGATGGAAAAGAATCTAAAAGGTGTGAGCTTACTACAAAAAAGATACATGTTTTCAAATTTTTGATCAAATTTAGGGAGAAGATCGTTTATGAGTATGCAAGAAACACGCACATAGGGCTAGATGGTTGGATGAATATTTCAAGATAAATAAGGATACATTCCCACTCTGTTTTATTATTTTAGTAGATGATTTTGTTGTAAATTACACGTTCAAACCTATAATGGAAGTTCAATCACAGTATTACAACTCATCATAAGTTTTTATATTCATGCATATAGAATTCATGCATGCACCTAATAGTACAAAGCAACAAAAAAAATTAAGGGAGTGCCATTTTTATATTAATGATGATCGATCACATTATTTAGAGTATGTGTAAAGTTGTTTTCCTAATTTTATGAACAGTTGAGCCAGAGGAATATTACTTTCAATCAACATTACATTTGATTAGACAATTGCACATTTTAATTCAAAAATGCACAGATGTTTTATTGGTTGAGCAAGATGCATGTTACCATTGGTGTAGAACACATTTGGAGTTTCACCATGGTTGACCATGGAAAAGGGGAACATGATGGTGTTGGATAATGTGTAAAAAGAGATATTACAAGGGAAGAGTTGAAATTTTAAAAGGGTACTCATTTGATAAATGCAAAAATTGTGGTTGAATGGTGTAATGAGAAGATGTGTCATGGTGATTAACCAAATTCTACTTTTCATAGAAATTTTTGGTTAATGAAGGAAGAACACTTGGAAAATTATGAGTATTGTATGGCTCTAAAGGGTTCAAGTGACATCTACTCATTTCATAGTTCAAATGCAATTTCTTGGACTATTCATATGAGACACTTGGCATGTTTTTATTATGCATGCTTGGACTCTATTTGGAATGAGTGTGAGTCACAAGAGTGGGTGGATGATTAGAGTTCCAAAACTCTAATTCCAATCAACACATATCATGTTCCAATAACATTTCAACTTAAAAATATGACATCATCAAATGACTTTGACCATGTATGTGATCTAGTGCAGTCAGGTAGAATATTTTTCATTATGTATAATTTATTCTCATTATATATCTTCATATTATCACTAAAAATATTTTTTTGTGATACGGGGCATGTTTTATAGATATTGCAGATGAGGATAATGAAGAGGGCACTGATTACTACTTGTGTTAGTGTGCAGAAAGAAATAAAAAATTGACTTCCCCAGTTATAGATGGAGAAAACATTGACTATCTCACTGGGTTAGTGGTAGTCACTAAAACTTGGTTTTGATGATATCATATAAAATATTCAAATCAATGGTTGTTTAAAGAGTTTTAAATGCATAGGAAGATACTCCACTATTCAAATTTGATTCTTGCAATGAATATTTAATTACAAAAATATCATGGGAGGTCATTAAACAGGAAAATATGAAAATTTTGAGAGTCATACCATGAAGCTATTCTTGATACTATCAAGGTTAGAGTAGATCTTAGTGGTTGGTTGAATCAAAATACATAGGTATGTTGACTTTTCAAATGTAGATGTAATCAATTTTACCAAATGCTTTTTATTTTCTAGGTAGTACATATAAATTTCATTTTTAATTACTAACATTTTTTTGTAGGTTAGTGGTGCCAAATAAGCTTCCACTTTCACATGGTTGGTACTATCAGTAAATAATTTTATATTATTGAAGCTAAGAGAAGCTTATGTTGGATGTGATATAATCTTATGTTGGACGTTATTGAAGCTCAGGAAATGACTTACATATTTCATTTTATGGGTGTTTGAACTTAAGATAAAAAATTACATTTTTTGTATTGGGAAGGGCATTCTTGAGGTCAAAATAGGTGGTGGGTTTATTGATCAGGCCTAATAAGAGGCCATAAACCTATTCCTAGACATTATCTACCCCCATAGATGTGTTTTATTGTCATTTTTAAGTCAAAAATCATCAAAACCAAAGTTCTACAACCATAACTTAAACTTTGACAACATTTATTGTAAGTGTTTTCATGCTTCGGAATGATAGTGAAAATAAAATTATGGGTGGATTTGAATATTGTGGTAGTGTGATAACATGCAATTTTCCTATGTAGACATTATCCAAGTGAAATGCCAATTGGAGCTCAAGAAGTTATTTGTTCAATGCCAAAAAGTTGCATTTTTGGACCCCTCACTACAACTTATCCAATAGATTGATATCAAAGTTTCCACCTAAATGTTTTAGGGTGAAATTATAGGGATTAAAGAGGTAGGGGAAGGATTTTATGGTTCACAAAAATGACTTAAAAGTTTTGAAATTGTAGTTTTCTTGTATTGAGAAGGGCATTCTTGAGGCCAGAATGGGTAGTGGGTTTGTCGATCGGGCCTGATGGGAGGCCAAGAACCTATAATTAGATGTTATATACCTCCTTGAATGCTTTTTTAGTGTCATTTTTCAATCAATAAGCATTGAAACTATAGTTCTATAACCATAACTTAAACTTTGACAATATTTATTGTCAGTGTTTTCATGCTCTGGAATGGTAGTGAAAATACACTTCTAGGTGGATTTGAAAGTTGTTATAGTGTCATGACATGTGATTTTCCTATATGTAAGTTATGAAAGTGATATATTCTTAGGTGGAGGTTTTGGAGGTAGAAATGCCAATTGGAGCTCAAGAAGTTGCTTGTTCAATGCTAAAAAGTTGCACTTTTGGACCCCTCACTACAACTTGTCCAATGGATTGATATAAAAGCTTCCACCTAATTGGTATAAGGTGAAATTAGAGGGATTAAAGAGGTAGGGTAAGGATTTTATGGTTCATATAAATTACTTATAAGTTTCATTTTATGTGTGTTTACACTTAGGCTAAAAATTGCATTTTTCTTTGTATTGGGAAGGGCATTCTTCAGACTAAAATAGGTGGTGGGTTTGTCGATCGGGCCTAATAGGAGGCTAAAATCCTAGTCATAGACATTTTATACCCCCTTTTATGTGTTAGAAGTGTCATTTTTTGATCGAGAAGCATCAAAACCAAATTTCTACAACCACAACTTAAACTTTGACAACATTTATTGTCAATGTTTCCGCACTCTAAAATGGTAGTGAAAATGCACTTTTAGGTGGATTTTAATATTTTTGTGGTGTTATAACATGTAATTTGCATATATATATATATATATATATATATATATATATATATATATATATATATAATAAAAGTGATATATTCCCAGGTGAAGGTATCAAAGGCATAAATGCTAATTAGAGCTCAAGAAGTTACTTGTTCAATGCCAAAAAGTTGCATTTTTGGACCACTCATTGCAACTCATCCAATGGATTGATATAAAAGCTTCCACTTGAGTGATATAGGGTGAGATTAGAGGGATTAGGTAGGGGATGTATCTGATGGTTCATGAAAATGATTTACAGGTTTTTTTAATGCATATTTGAACTTAAGCTAAAAAATACATTTTTTTGTATTGGGAAGGGCATTCTTAAAGCCAGAATAGGTGGTGGGTTTGTTGATCAGCCCTGATAGAATGCCAAGAACCTAGTCCTATACATTATCTACCCCCTTGGATGTGTTGGTAGTTTCAGTTTTTAGTTTGGAAGCATTAAAACTAGAGTTTTGCAACCACAACTTAAACTTTGACAATAATTGTTGTCAGTATTTATGCACTCTGGAATGGTAGTGAAAATGCACTTCTGGATGGATTTGAATGTATTGGCAGTGTGATAACATGTAATTTGCCTATATGTATGTGATCATAGTGATATATTCTCAATTGGAGATCTCGGAGGCATAAATTCTAGTTGGAGCTCAAGAAGTTGTTTGTTCAATGCCATAAAGTTACATTTTTGGACCCCTCACTGTAACTTGTCCAACGGATTGCTCTTGAAGCTTCCACCTGAGTGCTCTAGGGTAAGATTAGAAGGATTAAATAGGCAAGGCAAAGATCTAATGATTCATATAAATGACTTACAGGTTTCATTTTATGCATGTTTAAACTTGGGCTAAAAAATTGTATTTTTCTTGTATTGGAAAGGGCATTCTTGAGGTCAAAATGGGTGGTGGGTTTGTCGATCAGGCCTAATGGGAGGCTAAGATCCTGGTCCTAGATGTTATCCTCCCCCTTGGACATTTTGGTAGTGTCATTTTTTGGTCAGGAAGCATCAAGACCATAGCTATGCAACCACAACTTAAACTTTAATAACATTTATTATTAGTGTTTCCATGTTTTAGAATGGTAGTAAAAATGCATTTTTGGGTGGATTTTAACATTGTGGTAGTGTGAAAACATGTTATTTTCCTATCTGGACATGATCAAAGTGATAGATTCCTAGGTGGAGGTCCCAGAGGCAAAAATGGCAATTGGAGCTCAAGAAGTTGCTTGTTCAATGCCAAAAAGTTACATTTTTGGACCCATCACTGCAACCTATCCAATGGATTGATATTGAAGGTTATAATTGAGTGATCCAAGGTGAAATTAGAGTTATTAAATAGGTAGGGGAGATATCTGATTGTTCACATAAATGACTTATAGATTTTGTTTTATGTATGTTTGAACTTAGGCTAAAAATTTGCATTTTTCTTATATTGGGAAGGGTGTTATTGAAGCCAAAATGGGTGGCAGGTTTGTCAATTGGGCCTGATGGGAGGATATGAACCTAATCCTAGACATTATTCACCCCCCTAGATGTGTTATCAGTGTCAATTTTTGGTCAGGAAACATTGGAACAATAGTTCTGCTAAACTCTCAACCTACAAAACATGTTAAAACTTGGGTAAGATGAGTTTTTGGTTGATTTGAGTTATATAAACTTGGGTAAGGGTTATAACATGTTAAAATTGATAAAATACTACTATAAACATAATTTTTAAGAGATCCAAACTCTATTTTGAAAAATTGACCTATTAGAGCAACAACTAGGTCTTGTGTATGAGTGAGTAATTGACCTATTAACCTACTGAGTAATTGACCTATTGAAAACCTCTATTAGGATTAATTGACCTATTGACCTAATGAGTAATTGACTAGTTTAAAATAATATTGTTTGAGAATGGATTTTGAATCAAGTTGAGAACAAGATTGGATAAGTGGGGTTAGAATTATTCATGATATTAGAACATATGAATAGGACTTTCATAGCCTTATTAAACATATAAGAGAAAATTGTGCATTAGGTGGTATTAGGTGATGATATAAGGCATAAAAAAAGTAGGCCTGATTTCAATAAAAGGTAATCAAAAAGGCATTGGAGCTAGGTGAAGGTGAAATATTAGGTAACTTACAGGTATAGTTATCTGAGTGAGAAATTTGTAGGGAGATTTATGAATGATTTTATATCTTTGCATTATACAGTTTGAACATGATTGGGTATGGAATTTAAGTGTAATAAAATTATGTTAATGATCAATTGAAAATATGTAAATGGGTGATGATAAATTTAAAATAGATAAGAGTGTCATTAGTCATTTCCACTACACAATGAAATAAAAACTTTATTTTAAAAAAATATGGGAGATCTGAGATTTATAGCATTGAAAAGAATAATTTTTTAATCCTCATTTTTGTAAAATATTAAATATGATATCTGATATATAATAGTTTGGAAGATCAAAACAACACTATACAATAACACACAATGAAATAAAAATTGAATATAAATTAGATAGATTGCCATGATAGGCATATAATATAGGAACATGTGTTCAATGTCAATAATACATTAATTGTCATGATAGGCATCCAAAAAATAAAACCTTTCAACATAGTATTTAATGCTGGTTGAATGTTATATACACATATACAATGCCAAAAATGAATAAATTTACATATAGGCATACAAAAATTTACATCTCATGTAAGACATCCCATTCATCAAATAGCCTCCCTCTTTTTGCCTTCCTCAAAGAAGACTCTCCCTAGGATGCCTTGCTAGTAGATGGAGACCCATCTAA
The DNA here is from genome assembly GCA_037957365.1 of Torreya grandis. Taxonomy (NCBI): domain Eukaryota; kingdom Viridiplantae; phylum Streptophyta; class Pinopsida; order Cupressales; family Taxaceae; genus Torreya; species Torreya grandis. Next base: position 2,268,683 of record JARHVA010001426.1, on the reverse strand, counting down.
TGCCTTGGATTACTCCAAGGTCTGACTATGGGTCATATGTTCATAGCTCTCTTGCAGCTAAAATTGTTCAAATACAAGTATTATTACAAAATTAAAATAAAATACATTCAACTAATTGTTAAGAAATTAATTTAAAACTACAATAAAAATCATCTAAACATGCACTTACTGCAATCTCACAGTCCTGCCCAATCTACTTTTGATTCTCAAACAAGTCAATGGCAAGCTCAATTGTTCAAATAGGCATCTAAAATATGGGAGAAACATGAGAAGTTTCCCTATTAATCATCTGACTGGGACTATCATATGTCATAATACAACTCTGCATACACAATACATTTACATAAGTTATATTTGTCCCATGTAGTAAAATTATTAAAAAGAGTCTATTTTTACAATTTAAAATTATAAGTTAATTATACCTATATCCACACCTATGTAGATGATATTGTAGCATCAATGCCTATGTCTGTCTCGGCTTGTAGAGAGTCAGGAATGTCTACTTGAGTCATCAAATGTTCATGTAAACAAGGTCTAACTTACTTTTATATAAAGTAACAAAGATATATATGGCAATTTTTTCTCAATATAAACCAAGATATATATATGGCAATGTATTTCAATGTGTATATCATGAAAATACAATGTAAACCAAGAATTATGGAAATGTAACTACCATACAATGTGCAATGGCCAAGAATAGCAAGTTATTGGCATGTTGGAGGTAATATAAAAATTGTAATACATGTAGGAAGTGTGAATGGGAGAGTAGGAGGTGGAAAGAATAGTATCACTTCAACAAGGAAAATTTAGGGAGAGAAAAGAAATAAGAGACGTATCAAAAACTATGTCCTTACTTGTAAAGCTTCTTTGGATACATTAAAATACCATTATATATTACTCAGGAAATGTTGAGCTTCACATATGTGTCCATCATACTTATATTATATGTGTGATATCGATCATTTGTATCTCTATATATGATACATGGATTGATATCACATTCATTTATAATAGATGGATGACTTGATTTTTGGGAAAGCACCCAACCAATAGAAAGGAGTGAGCCATGATGAATCCACCTCTTGACAAAGGTGTGTGTAAATAACATTCTACTAATAGGTTGAGAAAGGGAGGTCCTTGTCCAATATATTAAGTTTTATCCATCTAAATATATTATCTTATTTTGGCTCAAGAGAACAAAATTGGCAAATAGTTTGGATGTTGAATTGGAAGAAACTACAAAGTGTAATTATTCAGGCTGACACATATTTTAGTACCAAAACAAATGGTGGCTCTCCCCAAAATTTTCAATGGGGCTACAAGTTGTTGAGACCCAATGCAATGTTTTCTGGCATAAATAATGTTGAGTAAAGAGGTTGTCTACCATTTATACCTTTGTCATATCCAAAGCAAGAGGTGTAATGAGGCATTAAAATTGAAATCTAGACCTTTGTCATGGCCAAAGAAAAAGATGTAATGAGATATTATAATTGAATTATCATGTGTATTACAAGTTTGTGGCTCAGACATGAGAAGGCAGAGTTGACACCAAAATTTGCAGTCCCCCTTTCCCTAACTTTTCCCCTTCCTACAAACCACACCTCTTAAATTGGTCATCAAATATTATAAACATTTAAAAGATCTTGTAATAAAATGAAACAAGATTTAAGTCCTACTATCACTATTTCTTAAGTGAAGTCACTTAATAAAATATAAATTTATTTAAATAATTGTTTCATTAACTTTATTTAAATAAGTCAATTTAATGTCGGGGCCTGAGTCATGGTCCTTTATGTCTAAGAAGACTCTTAGAGTTGCATTATTAAGTTAATGATCCACAAAGTATGATTGTTGATGTTTTAATAATTGGTGAGTAATTTTAAGGTTCTGATTGGGTCGACATTAATATTATTTTAAAATAATTATAATTAATTTAGCCAACTATTTTAATTGTGGCTATGAGTATACCTTCAGTCCAAAAAAAATTAAATTTCAATGAATTGAATTTGCAACCTATTTTGAGTTGGTTTTAGGTAGGTTAATAGTCAAAATTATTCAATTAGGTTAAAAGTTAGTTGATTTGGGTGGATTCGATGTAATATAATTATTGGTTAGTTGATTTGGGTGGATTCGATGTAATATAATTATTGGTTACATCAACCAATGAACTAAAATCATATTTTATAAATTGATATGGAAGTAATGGAGAAAGGGGTCAAACTTACAAGTCATCTTTACATTTTCCCACTATGAGGTGTGTTAATCATGTTAAATCTAATTCATTGTATTTTTACCCTTCATGCACATTTCTTCTCTTTTACCTTAAATTCCCTTATTATCACTCATTTTCAAGGGTAACATGTGGATTTATGTATAATGGTAATGGTGACATAAGTCAAAATGAGAATATGACTATATTAAGCTTAGCAATTTCATTTTTAAGATAGTTTTACCTAGAAAGACCCCTAGATATGTGTTCTTCATTTTATAAGTATCCTCATGGCATGTGAACTACCCTTATCTAATATTGAATGATATTATTCATGGAATATTTGTGAGATTTACCAAAAGGAGTTATATAAATACCATTGAGCCCATTCTCATAGCTTCCAACTATTGTGGTTCCTCTTTAATGGTTTTTGATACCTCATAACAACTTTAAAAGGTTCACAATACCCCCAAGATGATCAATCCATCTCCAAAATTTGTCGATAGATGTATTTATATAGGAGGAAGAGGATTTTGAAGGTTTAAAGTTGATTTGAGTCCATATGGTATGGTTTCACAGTTAATGTCCATTAATTAGGCATAGGAGACTTAATTAGTCCTGAGGGGTGTTGAGTTAGGTGTTTTCCAAAGAGGGTTAAATTGTGAAAGTCCTTACATGAGCTATGTGATGTAAAGAGGTATTTGAATGTAGGTTTGGTTTGGTTGTGATGTTTTTAGTTTACTCAGAACAAGGAGGTTTTCCTCAAAAAAGGGTTAGTAAAAGGAAGGTATCAAAGAGGAAAGAAGAGTTAAGTGAACAGTTGAAGCTTGAGGGTTGTGTGGAATGGTTGGATACATGAAATGAAATGTAATTGAGTAGGTAGATGCTCTTATGAGTGTTATGAAAGTAAAAAATCAAAGTAGCATCCAAACCTATGAAAACACATAAGAAGATTGTAAAGAACAGAGCAAGGATAAAGAGAGAGAACATGAAAATAGAGTATGAACTGAGGAGGTTGATATTAAAAGGAAATATTGTAGAGATAGTTGATTAGTAAAATGACTTCAAGTAAAGAAGGAGGATTAAGTGATTACAAGGAGGCTTAAGAGCCATTGAGTAGGTAAGAGTGAACAAGAAAGACCTAGTAAATGCAAAGTGATCAAAGAGATAAAGAGGTTGAAGATAGAAGACAAATAAGGACAAGAAAAGATTAGAGTTGGGTATTTGGTAGACGTAAGCGTGTGTTTCCATCCATATCAGGGAAGATTGTTAAAACCTATGCATCAAGATGCTTGATAGATAAATTTAACTTAAACTTATATGGCAAATATACATAGACTAAATATACATAGAGCATAATATTAACTCAAAGTTTTACCTTTATATAAGTAAAAGGTGTCATCCTAACAAAGATAGATGTAGTAGTGGATGGACCAAAAGCTAGATCTGAATATGTAAACAATAGTTGCATTAAATCAAATGCTGCAAATGTTGACTATGATGATGAAGGCACCATCACCTCCTGTGACATAAAAAATGACAAATATATTATTCAATTTATATGTAAATTAATTATTATCTAAATTAAATTTGAAAATATAACTTAAATTTAACATGACATTTATATAAAATATACCCCTATTTGTGTAGTGGTTGATGTCTACAAACCAAATGTGCATGCCAAAAAATCATCACTCATAAGAATATTATCCAAGACCTCTAAACCACCAGTGCCATCATCATTAGAAGGTCCAGTTCACATGGCTCTATAACAAATACAAGGGTAGGGTCGGGTATGCACACTAGGTGGTGTATCTCTAGAATCGATATGTGAGAGCCTACTCATATGTTGAATGAGTGTATGAGTGAGTGAACTAAGAACATGCAAAGTGTACATCTCCATGACCTACTGAACTATAGAGGGGATCTCAAGCTCAAGTGGCTTTTGGATATGGATCTTCATAGGTCGATTAGGTACATGATGTGGTCGATCCTATGTAGAGCCTTTCCCTTAGCCCTTAAACTTACTAAAATCAACATAGTTCAAAATCTCATTGAAGACAAAATCACAGTAGAGTTTCTTCAAAAAATACAATGGGATCTCATGTTTGTTACATGATAAATAATCAAACACCATCCACCATCAATCCCAAAAATTGGTTATGATTAAGTTATGTTGGCAATGATGGATTAAAAAATGTTTAGCAGTTAGGTAAATGGGGCATTGGTGGTTGGGTCAATGAATAAGGTGAAAATGGAGGCTTTTGATATTTCTTTGTTCTTGACCTCAAGTGTTGACAATTTGTTAGCATAATAATCCTTACAACTATCCCTATATGAAGTCCATCTATCAATTTAACTCATTATAAAATCAATTTGACCTAATAATATCTCTAAGGAATTGGGTAGCTAGGTGTGGTGGGGGTTGGTGGAAGTGGGGTCCCTCTTTCTCCCAATTAATTATTCAATTTCAAGATTATTTCCCATAGTGTTTTCAATTAGAATCTCCTGACTGCATGGAGGATTTTGTGGAACTATAGGAGGGTTAGGTAGAGGGATAGGAGGAGGAACAAGAGGGTTTTATGGAGGGTTAGGAGAGGAATAAGAGTGTTCTATGGAGGGTTAGTAGGATTAGCAGGTCAGGTTGTTCAACATAAATAAATTACAACTAAAAATTACTAAAATAACTAAAACTTTGGATTAAATAATGAAAATAATGATAAATTAGGGTTAAAAAGTGTATATTTTTATCACTTACCACTTTTATGTGGTGGCATCATCGATTAGCAGCGTCTTGGGATGAATTTAGCAGCTTCCTATCAAGATTTTATCTCTCTCACACAAAACACAATCGCGTAAGCAAAGGATAGCAAAGGAAATTCAAATGCAAAATAATGAATTTGTATTTAGGTTTCAGTTTTTTTATTTTTTTGTAATACAGGTAACATGATTGTGTTATTGACACGATCACGTTATTAAAAACAACAATAACGTGATCATGTTAATAATGCGATCATATTATTGAAAAAAATAATAACATGATCGTGTTAATAATACGATCATGTTATTATTTAAAATAATGTGATCGCATTATTTAATAATGCGACCAGGTTATGGCTAGATAATTAATGAGCCATAATTTAAATAATATGATCATGTTAATTAAATAACGCAATCATGTTATTTATTAACATGGTCACATTACCTAAAATATCCATGAAATTATTCCCCAACTCTGTACACTTACCCTACAGTTAAAATATGAAGAAACAAATCAATCTTATAAACCTAGGAGCAATATTTTGAATATTTATCAGGGTTTAAAATTTTGAGAAAACATAATAGAGATTTTGATTATTTGTCAAGCTTTAAAGTATGTCAAAAACACGTTGTAAATTTTAACATTTTATTGGAAGCTAAATTTAATATTTTTTCATTTTTATTTAAATAATTGCAAAATAGATTGAGCAATCAAGTATTGGATCAAACAAAATAGGAAGAGATTTAAAATATCAAATAGAAAAAATATTTTTAAATTTCATAAGGTTTTAAATCTTTGAGAAGCAAGGCCTAAAAAGAGTTATACCAAATTAAATTTAAGATTTTGAAAACATTTGTAGAGCTCAAGCAAAATAGGAATAAATAGGTCAATATTTGAAGTAAATACCCTATAATTTGAAGATTAAGTTTCAGATTTTATAACACACTGAAAATATTAAGTAATTGATCGATCTTGGATTATTAGATAAATTGGGGTTCTTGAAGATTAGGATTAATATTTGAATATGGTGATTTGCTTTATATTTTTTTTCATTTTTATCTATGTTAAAGTCAAAATACTACAAATCATTAATTTCCTATAAATAAGTGAGGGTAAACACTATATCCTAAAATCATTAATCTCCTTGTCCTGATCTTAAAATTTAAGCATATCATTGAATTGTAGATAATAATCTTTAGTACTTGCAAAGTATTGAATGGACTCTAATAGAAATCCAATCCATAGCATTGGTAGAACATAACAAATTCTACCTATGCTTACTATCTATTTATAATTTGCAATAAAAGGTGAATACATAACATTAGCATAATAGAGCAATAAATACAAATAGATTTTTTTAAAAAAATAATTAACTATACATTGAATTTAAAATACTACCCTATTGAAATAATTTTTAGTACTAGTACTATAACTGAGTTTAAATAGATTTTGTAATTTTATTTTGTTGAAATAGAGTAGTACTTGAAATACAATCTCATAAAATAATTGCAATATGGGAGAGGGCCCAGTAGTTGGGACACCTAAGTTTGGAGATACACATTGTTTTATCAAAAATAGGATTAAGAAAGGTATCAATCTAATTAAGACAAATTGTTGATTAAATCAAAATGCATAGGATATACAATAAATACAAATAATTGATTGGCAACATATTTGTTTAGAAATATATTAAAAAATAAATGTTATAAATGACATAGCTGGAACTTGGGTCTATACAACTACAACAATGACTGTGAAGTTAATTGTGAGGTTACATGAGGTTGATGTGAATTATGAATAGGGCTCTCCATTATCTTGGGACAAGGTTGCACTATTTGGACTTAGCTAGCCTATGTTATTATCTATAGGGGTGGCTTTGTCCTTTAACATTTTACCCTCTATGTAAATTTGGATAGGTGTACATTTGTTTGTAGGTATTGTGTATATATGTAGATGTCTTCGCTTCATTATGGGAGCTACTATGTACCTTTTTCTTCACTAAAAAACTTAACTTAATGATAATAGAGAATAAATGTTATAAATGAGGAAAATGGGTAAGGGGATGGGTTGTGCTTGACCTCAACACCTCATATATTGAGCATTCCCTACATACTAATACTTCGAAGAGGGAACAAAATCCATGTAGTTCTCCCATGCTATAGTGGTATGTGTACAATACTAGTGAAATATTATATATTGGTGTAATCTTGGTGTGAATATGTGCTTGAAAAAATGACTTGTGATCTTTTTGTTGTATTCAGACCTAAGTCAGGGCTTATTGGGTTGTGTGGACTCAAGATTGGGAAGAATATGTGCTTTCCTTTCAATTTTTAGATAGATAATATTTGTATTTACAATAATGGAAGCCCCTTAGTCACCATTTTAACAAATGGTAGAAAATGTGTTTATATAGTGGATTTTTTGGGATTTCCTTGAATTGGGATGGAAAAACATGTGGAATTACCCATTGGAATGAGTTTGAATTTGGGAAGTGTTAGCTAATCAGTCACTCTTGACCAAGGTATATTAAAAACTACGTATATGAGTCATCTAACCTTATAAATGGTCTTATTAAGATTCATGCCTTGGTGGTCTTGACTTGTCTTGTCAAGTTGTCTATCAATTTATTTCAAGGTCTCAATAAAGTCTTGTCAATAATGTACGATATGACACTTGGTCAGTCCCATTAACATTATCACTCATGAAATATTTTGAAAGAAGTTTATTAAAGTTTAAGGTAACTTTGGAGATTTTATGGTTGTTTTTCAAAATTTAAGGTATATTTATTCCATGGTCAAAACAATGAGGTGGTGATCTTCCAAGATAGCATGGTGTTTTATAGTGAATAGTTGATCTAGAAGCAAAGCTAGTGAGATAACATTATTGTCTTTACAAGCACTTTAGAGAGTTTAAGATATTTTTGAAGAGATTAAAGTTTCACTTGTCTTTTTTTTATTGCTTGTTACAATGTTGTAATTTAATCCCCTTGAGGAATATCAAGTGTGAAGAGATAGTACCATAGTAGAGGTCAAAGGGGGTATTTTTGGGTCATTTGAAACTTGTTGAAGATAATATTATATATAATTTTATTCGTAAACCCAACCAAGAGGTGTCAAATCTCCATTTCTAATGTATATTCACTCTTGAAACCTTTTTGTTCATTTTTTTAACTCCAAACATAGCATAGAATTATGAATGGTAGGAAAATAAGATAAAGAATGTGTTTGATAAATTACACCATAATTATAAAATTCCATAGAAACTCCATTGACATCAATATGCAGTTATAGTAGGGCATTTTGGAGGAATGAACAAGTTTTCTCGATGAAGAAAGGTCTAGAAGTGAGTATATGATTTTAATTTTGATCAAGAGGCTTCATTGAAATGGTTTTCAAACTAATCATAGCCTTATAATGTTATCCAAAACATCCTCAAACCTACTCAAGCTACAAACCATGCTCAGGTAGATTTCACAAGTCTAAACAAGTCAGAAAATCACTTGATATCTCCATCGGATCATTTACAAGAGAAGAAGAGTCATTTTGATGGAGTTATTTCATAAATGAGGAGATGTACCAGGATAAATTATATTAGTGGAAGTATATCACCCATATTCCCTTAAAATCCATGGTAATAGTTTTGGGATTAGGGGGCAAAGTTTTATGATTCATTGTTAATAAGTTAATTGCCTCTTAAACACTACTAAACCCTAGTATCTTAGTTTTCCTCTCGTAATGACATATATGTGTTTTATGAATGGATGGTAAAGGTTTAAAATCATATATTAGGGGAATAAATGTCCCTACAACATCAAACTCAATACAAACTCCTAGTGATCATACTTGTTCTAACAAGAAATTTCATTGTTTTGTTGGTTTTGACATGACAAGTAGGGTTGTTTGGGGTTATGAGGTGTTTTCTAGCATAAGGGTGATTAAAATCAAGTGTCAAAAATTTATAAAAATTTAAAAAATATAAATTATTATTCCACACCATCTCCAACAAGCATCCAATGCATGAATGAGTGAAATGTGAAGGTACAGGTCTGCAGGTTGAGAAAGTATTAGTTTTGGGCCTGATTGATACTGAGGAAACAAGTAATATACCTAAAACCAAAAGTGAGATCCCTAATTAATTATTGGGATTTTAATATTAATAATAAATCCACAATAAAACTTCTTAAATACACCAATATGGTCAAAATGACAAAAGAATAATGTAGTCATGCATACCAAGTGGACTGTGTCAAGTCTGCAGGTTAAGGGTGAAAGGTTATTAGAAAATACTATGTGGTTATAATTTTAAAATGTATTAAAAATATTAAAATAAAATACACATTTTCCCCAAGATCATTAAATTTTATAAGAGGTAAAAGAGCCAATCCAAGAGCAGGGTGGCAATGGGGTTTAAGCTTAGAATGCACACCTAAAGGGCTACACACTAGAATATGGAGAGAGAGTGTGTGGAATTTTTGTGTTAAAATTGAATTTTGGAGGTTATTTTTAGGTTTTAGGTACCCTATGGAAGTTTTCAATAATTTTTTTACAAGTGGCTAAGAGAATAAATCATCAAGAAAGAGTCATTAGGGATAAAATAGTCATACTACCAAGAAACCCCAACCATGGCTAAATCAAGTCTTAAGGACATTAGGGGAATAAATTAGTTTTTAAATACATATAAATACCTCATATATCATGTATTATACCTAATTAATGTGTTTCCAATCAAAAACAAGCATCAAAATATCTTTTCTACACAAAACACCTATCTCAACCTTCACCTACAGGCCTACAAGCTTGAGAAGGTCATTTTTCTCACATAAGAAGTTGGTTTATCAAGTGCATGGGAAAAATTACATTATTAGATGTTTATAAGGTCTACTCACTCAAATTACATGGCATTTTTTATCCCCTTAATAGCCTATACTTTATGAATAATCACTAATAAAGTGAACACCTTAGAACTGCTTTTTTTGCCCTCAAAGATCTCGATGATTATAAATAGTCCTTTAGGTGACTAAAATACACTTTAAACATAATAAAACCCCATAAATGACATATTTAGTGCTCATTATCACCTATTAGATCAATAATATTGGCATATGTGGAGTAAAATTACAAGGAAGTGGTCTAAAACTACACTTTTCAGGCCTAATTTCATGTTTTTAGTTGTGCAAAAGCTTATTAATAAGTTGAAGAGACCTTATAGGCATGGGAAAAGGTATAATGACCTTTAAACACAAATTTAATATACTTTCATAATGATTTGACAGGTTTAAAGTCACTAAACCAAGTCAAGATGAAGATTTTTCCTTGTTTGCATTGAAAGGATAAAGTTGCAAACCTTCTTAAGGTCATCAATGGAAAAAAGAAACTTCATTACACCCTTTTATACATATAATGGAATCCTTGGAGAAATATTAAAGTCATATACAATCTTATTTGCAAGATTCATGTCTAGTTTTCATGCCAAAGGTAACTACAATATCCTTTACTAAGGGTACTCCTTTTGAGTTTGTAGAATTACCTTATCATTTAGATAAGAAGAAAATATTTAAAAATACACATCCTTATCTAAAAATATATTTTGTTGCTAACACATCCATATTTTTTGTTTGTTTCTTAATTTCAAGATGGTAGTGCCTAGAAATCAAGTTTTTTCTCCTTTCAATACTAGCGACAACCCCATCAACCTAGCTCAATATGATGATATCTTTATTTTTTCCCTTAAAATCATCTCGCATTTCACTAGAGAGGATTTCATTACTCCTATTGAGCATATAAGAGACATTGCTAATATTTATTTTGTACATCATGTGATATAAGAGAATGTGGCAATTGGATTATTATCCACTTCATTCAAAGGGAAGTCTCTTCAGTGGTATAGAGGCTTGAGTAATAATTATATTATTACTTGGGATGAATTGGGAGAATAATTGTGTAATCATTTTGAGGATAAGAGTGATCACTTGTCCTTGGAGAAGCAATTGATAACCATAAAGAGGGTTCCTTAAGAATTCATGGTTGATTTCAACTATGTATTTTAAAGACTTTCAATAGGATCCCATCCATATTTAAGCCCACTACAAAATATGCATTCTTATACTACTTGAGGGATTTGAATAGTGAAATACTAGTAATTATTCAATCAATGGGGGAAACGCATTCCCTAATGCATATGAGGTGGAAATAAGGGATAATAATTGTCTTATCTAATATGGTAAGATAGCTCCAAGGCCTCATATGCCTTTGTTCCCAAAATCACGTCCCCTATTCCTTTTACACCTCTTTAACTTCCCACATTGGCTCCTATTCCTTCGCCAAACAATGAAGAAAAGGATGCATCTACTCCTTATAATGACCTACATGAATTCAAGACTCTTCTACAAATATTTGGTAATGAAATTGTAATCATTAAGAGACAGAAATCTTAGAACTAAAAGGATTGGTAGCCCCACAACTAATTCAATTAGGGAAATAGACCTTCTTTCCAAGGTAACTACCAAGATCAAGGATAAATCACTAATGTTAGGCCTTACAATAGATATAACTCAAATGCTGATAGATATTCAAATGTTATTTTTCTAGCTCAAAATAATGTAGTCCAAGATCGTTCATGGTGCCTTCCTTATTATTAGTTCCAAAATCAGATTATGTATTCCAATGATGTGTCCATTCAAAATCCCATGGTGAAAGGTGTTCAAGCTTCTCAAGATCCATAATTTCAAGTGCCACCATAAGGATAATCTAATCAAGGGAAAGTAAAAATTGATTCCACACTTTTAAATTGGTAAGAAGGAGATTATTGTGTAATGGATCAGTTTGGAGGCATAAGTAACATTGATACTCATGTGGCAACCAACACAAGAGCTAAAAAGAGAGCAATAAAGGGAAATAAAGAGATAATTCAAGGACATAGCCTACCTTATCAAGCATTCCAAAGGACAAATAGGCTTAATTCATCCCCTAAAGTTCAAGAAATTTAAAAAAATAAAATGTGAGAGGTGTTCCTTTACCTCAATCTTCATAAACTCAAGATAGTGTTATTGATCCTAAAGGAGAGACAAAGGTTAGTAGTTATTTTATCAACATTATTGTTAAAATGAATAAGTAATATGTGAATATCTCAATGTGAGAGACATTATCCATTCCTGGACAAAAGGATCTACTTCAAAAAGAGCTATCTAATTTTAACCTTGTAGTTAGATCAATAATGAAAGAGAGAGAAATCCTTATGAATGAAACTCATCCTAAAGGAGGGAAATAAGTCAAAATTGATAAGCCTCCTCCTTTATATCTTTATATCATTATAGGTGAGTTTTTGGTTCAAAATTGAATGATTGATAGTGGTGTTAGTACCTTTATAATGCCTAAATAAGTGGTTGATAAGCTCTATCTAAAATATGAGCCAATCACCAAAAGAGTTTTTCAATTGGATGGGACAATCACCATGACTATATGTATCATGAAATTTCTGAACTTAACTTTTCATTCTTACCCCTCTTTTTTAATTACTCAAGATGTTTTTGTAATAGACCTACCACCCCACTTTGCCCTATGTCTATCTAGGGAATTCACAACTAAGATTGGGGGATATCTATCATCATATTGGTCTTACATGGTTTGTAGGACTAAGTATGGTACTAAAGTCAAAATAGAGTCAAAACCAATTGCTAAGAGTCATATAGAACCTTATGTGCCTAAGGTCTCCAATGGTAATTGCATTATTATTGATGAAGAAGATCTCCATGTTGATCAAGAACCAACTATTTCCCTTGAAGGAATACTTGATCTCTTTCTTGATGAGTGGGGATCTGAGCATCATGAACATGATCCATATAAGTTCATGGAATAATAATTACTAGGAGTGTATTTATTACGTGAATAAGGTTATTTGATTTCAGAGTTGGTCTAGCCTAGTGAGCTTATGGATGGTCTATGGTAGCTAGTCTTTGATGGATCTAGAAGCAAGATTGGTACAAGAGGTGGTGAAATGTTAGTGTCTCCCTCTAAAAAAAGGTACTATACCACTATAATATTTTAGTTCAATGTTACTTTTAATTCAACCGAGTATGAATCACTTGTACATGGCCTCCAATGCGCTACGAAAAGAGGATCTAATTGCTTTCAAGTATTTGGTGATAGTGAGCTAGTTATTCATCAAGTGAAGGGCCAAAATGTAACAAAGAACTCTTTTTTAAAGTCCTAAAAACATAGGGTGTGGGATATTATATAATATTTTGAGACTTTCAATATACAACCCATTCCAAGAGAGGAAAATAGTCATGCTGATAGGTTGGCTACAATTGGAGCTCAGTTTGATATCCCCAATGATGTCAAGAGTTTAAGATGTCAACCATATATCAAGATAGTTTTAAGGCCTTAAATTCTTGATAACGACATTAATTGGAAAGTCCTTGATAGTAAAAAATATATAGCATGCCTTCTCCAAGAAGAAGTTGAGTTTTTTTTTAAAAATTAGTCCAAGTTGTAGCAGCAATATGGTGATTAGATTGTGTAACTAAGGTCAAACAAACTTCCTAAAGAACTAGTGACACTTGAAATCATTTTCAATGATGATGATAAAATGAAGAAAGAGAAGATAAGAATATATACCAAATAAGAGAATTAGGAGAGGGTCATCATCTTCAAAGACAAACTTCTAGCACTTGAAAAGAATGTAAGAAGCAATAGAGACTTACATTTATTAAATTTGCAAAGATTTTTTTGATATATTTACTTAAGATTATAGTGACCTAAAAGGTTTTGATCCTAGCCTATCTCAACACACTATAGAGCTGGATGAAGATGCCAAACTAGTAAGGTAAAGGCAAAGAGCTATCAACCCAAGAATAAAGACCCTAATAAAGAAATATCTGACTAAGATGATAGAGTCTAACATCATCTTCCCCATCAAACACTCATCTTGGGTTTCCAAGCAAGTCCTCATAAGGAATAATAATGGAGAGATAAGATTGTGTTTGGATTTTAAGGACTTAAATAGAGTTCCATTGAAAAATCATTATCCTTTTCCTTCCATGGAATAAATATTGCAGATGGTAGCAGGTTCTAAACATTTCTCTATCCTTGATGGTTATTCAGGATGATATCAAATTTTGGTGCAAGAGGAAGACCAGTATAAGATAAACTTTACCACAAAATGGGGCATATATGCATATAGGAATATGTCATTTGGGTTTTTTAATGCTAGATCTACCTTCCAAAGAGCCATGGACCTGACATTTCAAGGTTTTATAAATGAAAGTGTTGCTTATCTTGATGATATAATTGTTTTCTCCAAGGATGTAAATGTTCATTTGACTCATCTTAGATAGATTTTTGAGAGGTGTATATAGTTTGGGGTTTCTCTCAATCCTAAAAAATGTGTCACTTATAGTCTATGAAGGCAAACTCTTGGGACACATTATCTCTAAGAAAGGTCTCTCCATAGATCCTAAATGGTAAGTGTTATCTTGTCCTTGCCATTGCCTAAGCACAAAAAAGGGTTGCAAAGTTTCTTTAAAATAATAAAATTCATTAGGAGATTAATACCTAATTTTTCTAATCTTGTCAAGCCTTTAACATCCATTTTGAAGAAGAATCAGGCTTTTAGTGAGACTAGAGAAGGAAGGGATAGTTTTGGTATCATCAAGTAAGTCATAGCTCAAGGTCCAACACTTTCAAACCTTGATTTCAAAAAGGATTTCACCTTGTATGCTTTGGGAAATTATGAATTCATCTCATTCATGTTGACACAATCAAATGAGGAAGGTATTGAACATCTTATTTATTTCTTTAGCCAAGGGTTAGAAGACTATGAGGTAAGGTACACTTTTGTAGAGAAGAAAGTGCTTGTTATAATAAAAATACTTCAAAAATTTAGACATATGCTCTCTAAAAAAAAATTACATGTGATGTGTCTCACCCAAGCATCAAATACTTCCTTTTGAGTAGAGACTTGAATGATAAAAGAGATGGTTGGATCACCAAAATCATGGAATATGATGTGGATATCAAGGTTACCAAGTTGGTGAGAGATAAAGGACTATGTGAACACTTAGCATCAGACTTGAAAGAAAAAAATAAGTTATCCTAGCACTCCAATATGATACTCAAATATTTATTCCTCCATCTACCATGAGTTGGACACAATATATGGTCAAATTTTTCCAAATAGATGAGTTTCCATTAGGCATAGACAAAGCTAAAAGGAGACATTTCAGATTATCCATCCCATATGTTCTTGTAGATGGAATAATATTTAATAAAAACCTTAATGGAGTTATCCTAAGGTGTATATAGGTTGATCGGGTTGAGAGAGTATTGGTATAATTCAATGATGGGCCATCAAGTGGTCACTTTGCACCAAGAACTAAAGCAACAAAAGTGATGCGAGCTAGTCATTAGTTCCCTAGCTTGTTCAAAGACTCATATACATGGGTGATAAAGTGTCAAAAGTGTGCCTTATTCATAGTAAAATAGAAACATATAACCCTTCCTCTCCATCTCATTTAGGTAGACAAACCTTTCATGTAGTGGGGTTTGGATTTCATAGGTATGATCAATCCTCCTTCAAGTATTGGTCATAAGTGGGTGTTGACTATAATTAACTACTTTACTAGATGGATAAAATCTATAGATCTCAAAGAAGATAATGAAACTAATGTGCTAGACTTATTTGAAGGCATATTAACTATACTTAGAGTACTTTACACACTTATCTCAGATAATGCAATAGCTTTCCTTGGTATTAGAATAAGTGAGTGGGTTGTGAAGTATGAAAACCACATAAGTACCTCCTCCAACTACTATTCTCAAGGGAATAGACAAGTAGATTCCACAAATAAGAATATAATTAGAGGACTATGGAGGAAAATCAAAGAACATGGAATATAAAATTGAAGATGCCCTTATGGGTTGATAGGATCAATCCTAAAAGAGCCATTAGCAACTCCCCTTGCATGCTTGTCTATAGAAAGGAAATAAAGTTACTAATATCCCTTGAGTTATCATCTCTAGATCTTACACATATAAGATTAAAATCATGTAGAATGATACCATAGAGATTATATTAACTAAGTTGATGGAGTTATAAGAAACAAGCAATCATGAAATGCATATTATGGAATCTCACCAAGCTCAAACCAAGAGGTACTTTGATAAGAGATATATTCCAAGAACATTCCAAGAGGGTGACCTTATACTCAAAGGGGATGAAGATAGGGCTAAGCCTAGAAGACACACAAATTTTGATACTTTATGGAGTGGGCCTTATGTCATCACTCATTGCAATCAACATAATGTTTTTCAACTCTCAAAGTTGAATGGAGAAGAGTTACATATTTCAGTCAATGGGATACACCTTAAGAATTTGTATTATAGTCATTTTCTCCCCTTGTAAATAGTAGATTAGTCTTTTCTTTCTCAAAGTGATTTTAGCACATGTTTATTTAGTAGAGCAGGTGTTTGTTTTTCCTAAGTGCCTCTTGGCACATGTGTGTGTCTTGCTCTATTATATGTGTCTTGAAGGTATTTTTAGTTTTCAGTTTGTTTCAAAAGCTACGTCATGATTCAAGTTTAGTTTTGGTCTTAAACATAAGCAATGTTCAGTGAATCCATGCCTGATGGGTTGTTTAAGGCCACTAATCTAAATGTTTAATGTTAGTTAATCAATCACCCTTGAACAAGGTCTATTCAAAATTAGGTACCTGAGTCATCTAACCTTGTATATGGTCTTATTGATAGTCATGTCTTGGTGGTATTGACTTGTATTATCATGGTGTCTATCAAGCTGTTTCAAGGTCTCAATAAAGTCTTTTCAATAATGGAAGATATGACACTTGGTCAGCCCCATTAACATTATCACTCATGAATTATTTTCCAAGTAGTTTAACAAAGTTTAAGATAACTTTAGAGATTTTTAAGTTGTTTTGAAAAATTTGAGGTATACTTGATCCATGGTGAAAATAATGAGGTGGATATTTTTCAAGATATCATGTTTTATAGTGAATATTGCTCTAGAAGCAAAGCTAGTGAGATAACATTATTGTCTTTACAAGCACTTTGGAGAGTTTAAGGTATTTTTGGAGAGATTAAGGTTTCACTTATTTTGTTTATGTTACTTTTTAAAATGTTCTAATGTAACCCCTTGAGGATTATCAAGTGTGAAGAGTTAGTATCATGATAGAGGTCTAAGGGGATATTTTTAGGTCATTTAACACTTTTTTAAGATCATATTATTTTTTTTTCTGTACACCCAATCAAGAGGTGTCAAAGCTCCATTTCTAATGTACATTTACTCTTGAAACCTTTTTGTTCATTATTTTAACTCCAAACATAGTATAACATTATTAATGTAAGGAAAATAAGGTAAAATTTTAGAGGAACTCCGTTAACATCTGATATGTAGCTATAGAAGGGAATTTTGGAGGAATGAACAAGTTTTTTCAATGAAGATAGGTCTAGAAGTGAGTATATATTTTCAAGTTTGATCAAAAAGCTTCATTTAAATGATTTTAAAACTAATCATGGACTTATAATATTATCCACAACCTCCTCATGCTTCAAACCATGCCCAAGCAAAGTTCACAGGTCCACACAAGGCAAAAAACCACATGATATCTCCATCGAGTCACTTACAAGAGAAGAAGAGTCATTTTGATGGAGTTGTTTCATAAAGGAGGAGATGTACTAGGACACATGATCTTAGGGGAAGGATACCACCGATATTACCTTAAAATCCATGGAAATATTTTTGGTATTATGGGGTTGAGCTTTATGAATCATTGTTAATAAGTTAACAACCTCGTAAACCCTACTAAACCCCAATATCTCAGTTTTCCTCTTTTAATGACATGTTTGTGTTTTATGAATGAATGATAAATGTTTAAATCATATCTTATGGGTCATAATGTCCCTAAAATATCAAACTTAATACAAACTCCTAGTGTCATACTTGTACTAACATGAAATTTCATTATTTTATTGGTTTTTACATGATATGTAGGGTTATTCTGGGTTGTGTGGTGTTTTATAGCATAAGGGTGATTGAAATCAAGTTTAAAAAATCTATATAACTTAAAAAAATACAAATATTTATTCCAAACCATCTCTAATCAAGCATCCAATGCATGAATGAGTGAAATGTGAAGGTACATGTCTACAGGTTGAAAAAGTACTAGTTTTGGGCCTATTTGATACTTTTGAAAGGTTTTGGGCTTATGAAAGAAGATAAAACACATGGTATGCATCTTAATAAGTCCCTTACATCCAAATTCATTTTTTTATAAGTTTTCATTCATCTCCAGAGTGTCTTTCTAAGACTGGTTTAAGCACACAGGCCTCAAATGAGAGAAAGGCAGCCCTGTGGGTGGGCATATTTGATGTTTTGAGGAGTGATCCATATAATATAGGGATTGATACACTCATGGGGAAGAAAATGGGACATTTTTAAAAAAAATCAAGCCCTTTATAATCATCATTGCTAATATGTTGTAGGTGGTAGGCTATGAAGGCCATTGAGTTAGCGATCTTGGACAAGGTTTCAAGTGTGAGGAAACAAGTAATAGACTTGAAACCAAAAGTGATATCCCTAATGTATTCTTGGGATGTTAATCCTGATAAGTAGACCTAAAAAAAACCCTCAAACTCCTTAAAGACACCATCATGGTAAAAATCACAAAATAACAATGTAGTTATGCATACTAAGTACACTATGTAAAGTCTGCAGCTTTAGGATGAAAGGTTATTGGAAAATCTTGAGGTTTCTCACATGAAAAGGTCTTAAAAAAATTAAAATAAACTCCACATTATCTCCAAGATCATTAAAATTCATAATAGGTAGTAGAGCCAATCCAAGAGTAGGGTGGCAATGGGGTTTAAGCATATGGAATGCACACCTATAGGTCTACACAATAGAATATGGAGAGCAAGTGCATTTTGTGTTGAAATTTAAGTTTGGTGGTTCATTATAGGTGTCAAGTACCCTAGGGAAGGTTTCAATAATGATTGTATAGGTGGATAAGATAATAAATCATCACGAAAGAGCCATAGGGCTAAAATAATCATATTGCCTAGAAACCCCAACCATGGCTAAATCAAAGTGTAAAGGCCATTGGGAGAATAAAGTGATTTTTAAATCCATATAAAAACCTAATATAACATGGATCATATGCAACCAAAAACAAGCATGAAAAGATCTTTTTTGCACAAAACACCTATCTTGACCTTCACCTAAAGGCCTATAAGATTGAGAAGGTCATTTTTCTCATGTGGGAAGTTAGTGTACATGCGAAAAAATTACATTAAGGGATGTTTATAAGTTATATTCACTCCAATTTCATCACATTTTTTAGTCCATTAAGGGCCTATACTTTATGAACAATCGTTAAGAAGGTGAACACCTCAAAACTACCTGTATTGCCCTCAAAGAGCTTGATGATTGTAAATGGTCCTTTGGGTAATCACATGCACTTTAAATGTTTTTAAAAACCTTGAATAAAATATATAGGCCTCATGATCACTTTTTTGAGAAATAATATTGGCACGTGTGGAGTAAAATCACAAGGAAGTGGTCTAAAACTGCACTTTTTAGGCCTAATTTCATGTTTTTGATTGTGTGAAAGCTTCTCAACCAATTGAAGAGATTTTAAAGGCCTGGGACGAGGTATAATGACCTTAAAACACCCATTCAAGAGACCTTCATGATGATTTAATAGGTTTCAAATCACTAAACTAAGCCAAGATGAAGACTTTTCCTTGCTTGCATTGAAAGGATGATGTTGTAGGCCTTCTTAAGGTCATCAGTGGTAACAAAAAACTTCATGACACCACTATAAACATATAATTTCATCCTTGGAGGACTCTTAAATTCATATACAATCCTTTTCCAATGGATCCAAGCGTAGTTGAAGGGTTTATACATAGGCAGTCCATTGTGTATACACAATATTTTTATTAACTTTACCACTTAGTAACACTTTCTCTCTTATAGGAACTTGATGAGTTTTAATCTCTCTGAGTGCACATACTAAAGGTTTCACCAAAAAATGGGTGGGTATACTATTATTTCTTTGTAATATTATTATCGATTTGTATCATTCCTACCATTTTTCCAACTTCCTTGCAGTGTCTATCCATTTATCTCCTATGATACCTCCCTAGAATCCTAGAATCTTGAAATATGGCTAAGTCTAAAATCCTAAGACCCTAAAATATGGCTAAGTTTAAAATCTAATAATACCCTCAAAAATATATAATTTACATTATAATTGTTTATTTTATATTTATAATGTCTTTTTTTAGCCCCTTCCTAAACCAAAACCTTATTACCATCTACAGACTAAGTCATCCTAGGTCGACTCTATTCTGATAGTTGAGCATGTTACAGGACTAAATCAGCCTAGGCTGATTTTATTTTGAGAGTTGAGCACATTCTAAGACTAAGTTGGCTAATAAGATACTTCCTATAATATATTAGGCTAAACTATAAATATACAAAAATGAAATATAAATAATAGTATTATATTAATTAAAAAGAACAAAATTGCGTTACAATACCAGAATTATAGACTCATTGGCCTCTTCAAGGGGGAACTTCCTTTGATAAAGCTCAATTAAATATAATTTTTAGGTGCCTTCATACTAGACTAAGCTCCTGTTTATTGTAATCTATCACTATATAACTATTCTCCCTGTGAATGTGGAATTATTCTACTATTACACTATTACATTCTACTATTCTATCTATTATAATGATCTTGAGGGATGTCTTACAAAGCATATGCATCCATATCCTTTTATTAAATTAAAAAAATATAAAAGTATGGTTAGAATGAAGGATCCTAACATTCCCTCCCCCATAAAATCTTTTCCCTCAAATCTTTAGGTGAGGAAACTACTATTGAATGGAAAGAAGAGGTTCCCAAGTCACATCTTTTGGTTGCATCCCTTGCCACTGTATGAGAAATTCAATGATGACCCAATTGTGGAGGAAATGAGAGCACATATTGATAATAGACTCAGGTTATAAAATGAGATACCCTTCTACATAAAGTTTGGGAAGCATTGTTAAAGTGTTGGCATTGCATCCAAGGACCTTCTTCAAGTAGGAGACATGAAAAATAGGGTGCACATAGGTTGAAGGTGGGAGTTTCATCTTGTAGGCAACAAGTCTAACCTATTAGATAATTTTATAAGGCCCATAAAATTTTGGAGCTAATTTATGTTAGCCTTTGATCTTTATAGAAGATTACTTGTATGGTTTTAGATGAATAAAAACCATATCTCCAGTTTGAAAAGATTCTTCATAGCGATGTTGATCTGCCTATTGCTTCATGAAATTTTATGCCATATGAATATTATCCTTGAAGAGGTGAAGTATATTTTCATGTGTAATGAGGGAATAATTAATATTTTGGACTGGGGAACTTCTTGGTAAATATAAAAGAAGAGAAGGTGGCTTTTGACCATATACGGCCTGATATGGAGTTAGCTTGGTAGTTGTGTGGTAGGAGGTGTTGTACCACCATTTTGTAAGAGGTAACCATTTTACCCACTGATGTTGTTACTCAATGACAAAATAATGAAGATAGGTTTACAAAAAATTATTGATAATTTATATCTAGCCATCAGTCTGTGGATGATATTCTGAACTCATTTTCAAATGTGTACCCAAATGCTTGAAGAGTTCTTTCCAAAAATGGCTTTTGAAGGTAGGATCATGATCTGAGACAATAGAATAAGGAACACCATGGAATCAAAATATTTTATCAATAAATATCCAAATAATGGTGGAATCAGTGTAGATATGGGCTAGAGCATAGAAATGAGCATATTTGAAAAGGTGATCCACTACAACAAGAATCATTGATTTGCCTCCAGATTTGGGGAGACCATCAATAAAATCTATGGAACTGTCTATCCAAATATGTGTTAGAATTAAAAGTGGTTGAAGTAGACTAGGTGGGGTGACTATTTTAGCTTTATTACATTGGAAAGTATCACATTCAACGATAAATGTTTTAATATCATGCTTGATTCCTGGCCAAAATAAACTATAGTGAACTCACTCATATGTTTTTAGAAACCTTGAATAACTAGCTGAAGGGGAAGCATGCATCTCCTATAAAATAGGGTGTTTTAACTTGGAGTCATCTATCAATAAAAGGTGACCTTTATATTGTAATGTGTATCCATCCCAGGTATAGTGAGGTTTAGCAGATGAATCAACAGACAGTTGAAGAATGAATTATTGGGTTGGGTTGTTAATATGCCATTCTTTTTTAATATCATGGAGCCATGTGGAAATGGGAATAGGGACTGCATAGAGGCACATTGGGTCTTCAAACTAGCGAGAGAGAACATCAACCACCACATTTTCCTTACCTTTTTTGTAAGTGATCCCATAGTCATATCCCATGAGTTTAGAAACCCATTTTTTTATTTGGGGAAGATATTTGTTGCTCTAAAAACTATTTGAGACTTTGGTGGTTAGTTTTGATGCGAAAATGTTGACCAATCAAGTATGGATGCCATTTTTAAACTACATGGAGAATAACCATCATCTCCTTATCATAGGTGAATCATACCAAATTGTACCCAATGAATACCTTGATAGTAAAGGTAATGGGATGACCTTGGTATATGAGTATCGCACCAAGACCCATACCACATGCATCACACTCAATAAAAAATGGTTGTGAGAAATCAGGCATGGCCAAGATGGGGGTGGTGCACATTATTTGTTTGAGGCTATAAAATATGGTAGCATATGTGAGAAACTATAAAAAGGAGTATTTATTGAGCATAGTCATTAATGGTGCTATAACTTTTCCATAATCCTTGACAAATTTCTTGTAGTACCTTTTTAGGCTGAGAAATCCTCATAGACTTTTCAGTGTTTAAGGTGTCATCAAGGTTGTCATAACTTCAATTTTGGTGGGGTCAACATGAACACCATCATAATAAATAATATGTCCTAGTTAATCAACTTCTAATTTCCCAAAAAAACATTTGGAATGTTTAGCACATAAATGGTTTGCAGTAAGACTACCCAAACTTGTATCTAGGATGTCATCAAAGAAAACCAAGATAAACTTCTATAAAAATGGTCAAAATACATGGTTCATTAAGCTTTAGAAGGTGGAGGGGGCATTGGTAAGCCCAAACGGCATGACCAAGAACTCATAATGTCTATCATGTGTGTGAAATGTCATTTTTGGAATGTCAGCCTCATGAACACAGATTTGATGATAGCTAGAGTGCAGGTCCAATTTGGAGAAAATTATGCACCATGTAGTTCATTAAGCAGCTCATTGATAACTAGAATGAATAATTTATCTTTGATGGTGAGCTTGTTCAAGTCTTGATAGTCAATGCAGAGTCACCAAGAACCATCTTTCTTATGAATGAGCAAGATAGGTGAAGAATAGGTACTAGTGCTAGGTCGAATGATGCTTGCCTATATAAGGTCATGAACCATCTTTTTAATCTTAGCCTTTTGATGAAATGGGTAGTGGTATGGCTAAATTTTAGGAGGTGTACTGATATTAATAAATTGGATAAGATGATCTTTGAGATAGTGAAGTGGTAATCTTGTTGGTTTCGTAAAGGTAGTTACATGCTTGACTAAAATATCTTACAAGTCTAAAGGTTGATTGGAATCTAGTGGAGGAGTAGTGTGTAAAGAGAACAATTGGTAAATGATACCATGATACCCACATTTAAGAATTTTATCCATGTGGTGGGAGTTAATAACACTCGTGGACCTAAAAAGAAGGCCTTATAAAGGATATTGATGACAATTCTCAATGAACTACATCCATAATTCATAAAAATCCCAAAGAATAGGTTCAAGAGTGAGTATCCACTGGGTGCCCCATACAACATCACATCCACCTAAGGATAGAGCAAACATGCCAGTCCTAAGATTATATTCACCCATAAAAATATGAATATTGCAAAACTTTCCTTTGCATGGAAAGGTTCCCCCATTGGTAATCATTACTTAAAAGTTGGAACAAGGGTGTATAAAATAATTTTCTTACTTAGCCACCCAAGGGTCAATGAAGTTGAGTGATGCCAAAATCAATGAGAATGGTGAGGGTTTGTTTCTTTAAAAAACCTTTGACATGCATTGTTTGGGGAGTGGTTACTCCAACCAAAACATGCATGGATATTTCAGGGGGAATCTGAGTGCCTAGGAATCATCAGTTTCCTATGCTATCTCCTCAGTCATATCCTCAGAATCTTTGGTATGTGGTAAAGAATCAACATCTAATATGTGCATTTTTTGTTCTATTCATTTGTGTCCTAGAGCCCATTTGTCATCATAATTGTAATAAAGCCCTTTTTCATGGCATGTGCACATTTTAGCTTCTATGATACATTTGATGGGGATTATCCTAGTGTTGGGCCATTTGAAAGAAGGCTTGGTGGTTCCCAATTAGAAGTGTGATGCTGGGAAGTGATTTTATCTTCAATGAGATTGGAGAGACCCAATGCTTCCACCATAGTGTGAGGTAAGAACATTTTAACCTTGGATCAAAGCCCATACTTAAGGCCACTAACGAATCAGCTTCATAAAAATTCATGAAAGAGACCCTTTATGTGATTAGAAATTTTATCAAACTTTATTTGATACTCCCACATGGTGTCAATTTGATGCAATTTAGTCAACTATCCTATGAAGTCATCATAGACATTAATCCCAAAATAGGTAATCAAGAGTTTGCTGAACTCAATCCACTCATGTTCAATGTGTGTCTTGTGGTACCATTTATACCAATAAACATCATCTTTTTCTAAGTGAAAATAAATAATAGATACTTTATCTTTTATGAGGTGAAATCTAAAATATTATTTAGAATAATAAATCTAGCTAGTGGGGTCGCTACCATCAAATTTGGAAAAAGTTAATTTAGGACAACAGAATGGTGCCCAATAATAACTACCATATGAGTGATGATCCCCATGATTTATGAGTCCATAATTTTTATCAGGGTTTCCAAAAATTTATTCACATATGTCTTGATGAAGAGCATCAATTTCATATCGAAGCTCAGCAATGTCGTTTGCCATGGTGCCTGCACAGGTAACAACAATCACCAGTGGGTTTTTTTTGGTAATTGATATGAAAACAAGTTTTAAGACATGGTCAATAAGGGAATTTTTTAATTTGGACTAAATTGGAAGGAGTACATGTAATTTTACTAGTTTTTTTGTACCTTCTGGGTATGATTGACGAAGGTAGGGGTAGTTTCAGAATCATAATGGTAAAACTAGAAAATTTGTCTAAGAAGAACAAAGGATAAAAAAGGAAAGGAACACTATGGAAAAATTTTGAATAAAGAGGAAAAAATTGAATAATTTGTGGTAAACCCCAAAAAAAAATTCAAAAAATGAGAATTATGGCTAATGAAGTGGAATTGGGATATGGGACCTTAAAGAATAAAAGGTACGGAATGGAATTTCAAGTGTCCTAGTAAAGTTTGAGGATTAATGGAGATATAGATGGAGAGATATGGCAAAAAATGAAAAAAAAATTACTTGAAACTAATTTTTCTTGGTTGCTCCTGTCAAAAGTCTGTCAGCAAGTATGCAGCTATCAACTATTCATAATTGTAATTACTCTATGGATAGTCTTCTAAAACTAGTATGATGGATATGGGCCCCAAGTCTATTTAGCTGCCTAAATTTTTTAAGAAATCTCTCTAGCCACTAATGTTGTCTGATTGATTACCACTCTCCAAAAAAAATTGGCCACAGATTTATCCCTAAAGGATAGCTCTTGGTTTACCTCATAGATGGAAACTAATCAATCGGGATGGGGTCATTTCCCTTTTTGCTAGCAAGTCCTCTTAGTGGGATAGCTACTTCAAGGTTCCTGTGGTACTCCTCAAAATGAGTTTTAGGGATTATTCCCAAGTACTTCTCACAGTTATGTGGAGGGGTTTTTACCCTTATCCAAACCAAATGATAGGATATTGAGCAAAATAATCATCAATACAGGCTTAGAAAAAAACTATCAATACAAATAAATAGTGTAAAATGATTCCTATAATGATGATGGCCTATTACCAAAATGAAACTATAGATCTAGATGCATGTACAACTTGTAAAACATGGAGTATGGTGTAGAAGGGTTGTAAAATGATCTATTACCACTTTCTGATCACCAGGTTCCTGTCAAGGCAAGGTAAGAGCATACAGTGGGTAACACAAAAAAATCATCCTTGGAAATTGATTTGATACCAGTTGATAGTATCCTTCTTATAATATATTAGGCTAGACTGCAAATATTAGAAATCAAAACATAATTAATAGTATTATATTAATTTAAAAGAATATAATTGCATGATAATAATAGAATTATAGAAACATTGGCTTCTTCATGGGTGCAACCTCTTTTAATCAATCTCAATTAAATATAATTCATGGGTTCCTTCATACTAGAATAAGCTCTTATTTATTGTAATCTATCACTAGATAACTACTACTCCCCATAATTATGGGATTATTCTACTATTACACTATTACATTCTACTATTCTATCTATTATAATGAGCTTGAGGGACATCATACAAAGCATAATCATCCATAGCCTTTTATTAAATAAATAAACTATAAAAGTATGGTTATGATGAAGGGTCCTAACATTGGCCTAGGTCGACTTAGTTTGGACCTAATTATTTTTCTTTTTAATAGGGTCAATTGGGCTGACTCTGTTGGTTAAACTTTTGAAAGAGTTTAGGGTTAGATATAACTATTTATACACATCCTTTTCATCATTTGAGAGGAAGAGAATAATAATAATATAATATTTCACATCTGCTCATCCACCATTCTACTTGAGGATCATTTCTTAGGGTTTCAATACTTTCTTTAGAGATATGTATCTTATCTTGTGGAGAAGTCTTTTGGATACATAGATAAGTTATGTAGCCAAAAGCTGACTTATCCTTGTTATCCTTACATACCACAACAACCTATTATGAATCATCTTGTCCAAGGGAGAGATTAAGTCTCGATGCATTCATCTTCAAAGGTAATTCTTCCTAACTTTGTTCCTCCTTTGTTAAAGTAGATAGATTTGCATTTGTACCTCTCTCCCATGAATTATGATTTCCTATACATTGACTTCAGTATAGATCTTATATGCATGTTTAGTTTTTATGTTTATTACCCCCACTTTGTGCCACAATCTTTGGAGAACACTATATTAGATTTTACTTTACTTGTCATTTACTTAGTGAATATAAAAACATATGACCTAGCTAGGGTTATTGAATAGTATTGATTGACTAGAGGCTTTAGAACCCTCTCTAATGATGTTATTTTGGTAAGATATCCCTTAGTTAGATATATCAGATCCATATTGGTCATGAACCTTAATATATAATGTATCAACAAACAGAAGTGTAATCATAATTATCTTCTCCAAACTAGGATTGATTAATAGGTCAGCAGCATTTTCCTTTATATGCATTCTGGTGAACTTGACGTGAATCAAACACTTGTAGATTTTTTTCATGCCTTCATTTATTATTTATTTAACTTTTTATATTACTAGATCAAATCTATCTATTTAGTCTAACATTTTATGCACAAGTTTTAACACACAATCGATCAGATCGACTCAGTTTGGCTTTATACAGGTCTTCTTCAAATACAAGTTTTACAAACATAGTCAACCTAGTCAACTCTATTAATAGGTTTTACAAACACATTAAACACAACCAACTCTTTTAATAGGTTTTACAAACATATTTAACATAATCAACGCTTTTATTAAGTTCTACAAATATAATCAACATAGATGACTCTATTAGTAGGTTTTACAAACACAGTTGACATTATCGACTCTGTTAGCAAGTTTTATAAACACAGTTAACATAGTCGATGCTATTATAAAAAATTTAGTATAAAAGATATATCAAATTTAACATCTTCAAAAATTATCAGGTTCATTCTTACTTTCTTAGTCATTCATGTTCTTCATTTACAATCTTATTTTTCACACTTTGTAGTCTATAAAACTACAAACATATAGTGAACTGGGTCAACTAGCTCAACACAATTATATAGTCTATTTTCTCTCTAAAATACATTGTTGACTTATTCAATTATGTTCTTCTAGATATTACTTCCATAAATATCATCGACCTTGTCAACTGTATTCTTTATTATTTTCATATAGTGTCTCTTGAACTGACTCTGTAATCTTCATAGTCAAAGAAATTAACTTATTTTTCTAGTAATTAATTCACTTTTCATTTTAGTTGCTTGCATGCTTAGAGTAACAAACATAAAGTAATTAGGTGGTTTTTTGATTTACCTATTTAGTCACATTATTTTTCTCTTTTACACACACTTCCAAATCACTTTACACTAAAAGCATTAAACATTTTTCTCCCCAAAGTCTACCTATTTGGATCTCATTACCAAGGAGGAAGCCAACTTGGTTTTATGGCCAATTATAAACATGTGGTTATTGGTATATATTTTAAAAGTACTTGAAACCCTTATCACTACAAAATTATAAAGTGGGGAGGTAGGCCCCAATACCAAGCCAGTACTATCATAGATACAAATCCCTTTCAGCCTTAACTACCTAAAACCATCCTTAGATTGCCTTTCTATTTCCTTTTTAAATCTAAATCCCTATCACATATATTTATAAAATCTATAAATTAAAATACTTAGGAATATTCACTTATTAGATTAGCACTTACATTCTAGTTTTGTTGCTTGCTCTTTGAAAATTGTATTTTGTATTTCAAAACTTATACTAACCAGCGTTTGTCTAAGGTTTGTGTTGTGTGCTATAATTAGATCAAACACATTGATCTAGTTGTTTTTGTTCTCAATTTAATTTGTTTAGTACAATTTATCACATTTTAATTTTTTTATAGTTTTCTTACTGTTTTTAGCTATCTAATCTTATTTCATAAAGATGTCATCTTTTTAGGATCCAATTAGTTAAGAACACTACATAATTAAGGATTTAGATCAAAATCTCATTATTTTATTACTTCATATGAAACTATTCAATTTCTTCCTTCATGTCTTCCTAATCCAAAACCAATAACTACACATGTAATATAATTTACGTTATTCATCCTAGTCCTCCTGCTACCAATGTAGGGAATCCTCCACCCAAAAATCCATCTAACCAATACTAACCTCTAACATCCCACCATTAGCAATAAAAATCTTCCATTGATACAACTCAAATTATTTCTCAAATAATTCAATAAATGAATGTTATGCAAACCACTAACCATTCCTAATTGATGAAAATGCAATCTCAAATGTTAAAAATGGCTATCCAACCACCTCAAGTCATCATGAATCGTCCAAATCAAAAATTTATCGCTACTCCTCTTAGATATGCCAATGGGAATATCATCCCTCAACCAATAATGAACAAAAAAATGCCTCAACATCTTAAAAATAAACATTTAGATCCATTCATTGCATCCACAGACATTGAAAACATTTCTCCAACTATTACATATGATAAAACTAAAGATGTCACTATCTTTCTTAAATATTTTGGTAATCTCTATAAATACTTTACTACCACCAAGATATTATCCAAAACCTTTGTTGATGATACACTTGAATGGTACAATCAACTTCCTAGACATTCTATCTCATAACTAGAGGATTTAGTCAATGATCTAGTGAAGGAATTCCAACATGATGACCTTCTTAAAAATTATCTTAGCCACTTCATCAATGACAACCAACTTCCTAATTAATCCACTCATAGTTTCATCAAATGATGAAAGTCTCTAGATCATAAAGTGGACCATAACATGAATGATGACACTTTTTTAAAACTATTTATTACCTCTCTTAAATCCCCTCTTCAATACAAAGTGAGAATATTTTCCCCTAAAACTTTATAAGAATCCTTAGACCAAGTAAAAAGGCATAAATTTCTTATGACTCAATTTGAATCACCTCAAACAACTAATAACAAACCTTTCCAATCATTTTCTCATAACATTGATTCTTATAAGCCTCCCCAAACTCAAAATGGAGCATCCAATTCAACCAATTTTAACACCACCCGCCCTCCCTTAAATCTATAACAACTTAAGAAGAAATTACCACCTTTTAAACCCATGAGCTTTGATCCTTCTAAACCTCCTCCAAAATGGTACAATCATAATTAGTTTTGTTGGTGGCATGCTACTATAGGTCAATCTCATGAGTCTTGTCATGATATTCACCAATTTATTCTTGCTTCCTTATTTGGTCCACATTTCAATCTTGATACTCCAACAAAACAACATTATCAAGACTATCTTCAAGCTTCTCAAATCCAATCCAATGAACCGAAATCACATCAACATCAACTCACTAATGATCAACAATAATTATCCCATACCTCCAGCTCATCCACTAATGTTGTCCAAACCACAATTGATCATTCTTCCTACAATAATAAGGAAAGAATAAATAACATGAATAACTTCAAATGGGTGTTTTTATCCATCACACCTCAACCTCTTAGGTCACATCAACCAAAGGAGCACCTAGTTCAAATTCCTACTCTAAAGTGCATCATACATGGTCCTCCTTTACCTTATAGACCTCTTCATAACTCTCCTATAAATCCAATTTCAATTTCAACACCCTTATAATATAACAAACCAACACATTTACCTATCTCTTAATACACATACAAACCCAATGCAAATCATTCTAATGGTTCAATTTCACCTCACTCCATATCACATGTTGGGGCATCTTGTGATGCCCATACACAAATAACTTTAAACTTTGGGGCATCTTAAGATGTCCATCCCTACATTCACTTACCTATTGGGTCATCTTAGGATGCCCATTCTTATTCCAAAATGCATAATAACAAACAAATTAAACTTCAAGAATTTTTTTGAGATACATAGACTTGTATTTCACATGCTCATCTTTGGTATAGATGTTAGCATAGGTTTTGCTTATTATGTTTGTCTCATGTTTCTTTATTTTTATGCATTTTATTTCACTTTATAGTTTTTGAGTTGCATTGTAATACCTTGGATAGGAACAGCTATTCCTCACAAACACATTTTACTCTCACCATTGTGTCCCTTTGGGTTCTTTAGTTTTATTACACATTACATTTGGCATTTGTTTTCATTTTGGTTCTTAGATATATCTTTCATTGTTATCTTTTTATTCCATTCTTTACCTTAGTATCTTTATGATTATGTTTCTCCTTACTTCATATTCACCTTATTGGTGTTCACCTTGTGAATTGCAGTGTAAGACCATGGATAGGACCAAGCTCTCCTCATAAATTACCACATTAAAAAATCTTTAAATTACTTTCCCCCTTTTTTGGGATGACTAATACTTTCATTGGTGCCTGTGATAGATCCCTTATAGGTTAGTATGGATTCTTAGTGACATGAATTTCATAGCACAGACCCATCCCTTTCATAACACTATTTTAGCTCCTTTTGATTAGCTACGAGCATATTCATCATTGTATCACTTATTACATGGATTGATCTCACATGATCCCCATCATTCTCTTAATTCATTTCATTTGAGGCACACATAGGTCAATTTTGAGATTACACACTTACTTGTGGCTAAGTCTAAGAGTATTGAAACATCTTGGTCTTTAGGTATTTTTATTTAGTGACCAAATGTAATCTCTCTTGTGTTTGTCACCTATTTCACTCATGTTTGGTTCTTTGAATATGTATGGAGGAGGAGGAATAAAAAAATCCAAAAAAAATTAAAATCCAAATCATAAAATAAATAAAAGGTAATCATTAAAAGGCAAAAATAATCTTAAAAGTTAGATCACACCAAAATATGTGTTCTATATTTGGCATATCTCCTATCTTATTCGAAGTTCAAACTCTATAGTTGGCCTCATGATAGATATGAGGTCCATTAGGGTGAGGTAGGCCAGTAGACTGGGGTAGGAAGTCTCATTATATCACATACTTTTAGTACCACCTACTTTCTCACACAAGTATCCAATATTCATAGTAGACTGACGACTTTGTAAGGGGTCCAAAAGAATGGGGAACATGTTGTGGGAAGGTAGGTCCATTTTAATTTTCATGCATATATCCTTCATGGGTTGATTTATGTACTTAAATTGTTTGCCTAAGTTTTGTGTTCATTACTCAAAGTGTCATAAGTCCTTGTTGATAGATTTTAGCCTTGCTCACTTGCCTAGTATGTCTCATTCTTGTTAAGGATGTTCACATCACCCATGTGGCACCTCACATTAATTATTTACATCATATTTTCCTTATATTCCCCTTGTTGGATATTATTTTTAACTAATCACATTTTCCTTCATATGCCTCTTGTTTTATAGTTTATGAATTGCATTATAAGACCTTGGATAGGACCAACCCTTCCTCATAAACACCCTTACACCTTTGCTAACAACACCATCTCATTGTCATCCTAGTTATGTCATTAGGTGGTTATGTTTTCTTATATTGTATCTTAGAACAAGCACTAAGTTTGAGTCTTCATCCTTTAAATCTTTTGATTTTCATCTATCTATAATGTTCTTGTTTAATTTTTGTGGACGTCACTTATCTTACATAGGATATTTTACATGCATGTTTTTCTTTATGTATGACTTCTTCATGCTTGTCTTACATATTGACTTACATTTAATTTTCATTTATTTATGCTTTCTTCCTCTTAATTTGACATGTTTGTCTTACATCCTGATTTACATTTCATTTTCAGTTATTTATGTTTTCTTCATCTTCATTTGACATGCTTGTATTACATCTTGATTTAAATTTCATTTTCAGTCATTTGTGATTTCTTTATGTTTGATTTGACATGTTTATTTTACATGGGGTTACTTTTCACTTACATATATTTGTTAGAGTTTTCTTGCATTAATATTCCATTTGTCATTTTATGTTTTACATGCTTCCCAACGTGACTTAGTATGTTCTACATTCATTTTTTCCATTTATATTTTTTACTTGCTTCCCAACGTGATTTAGTGTGTTCTACATTCATTTGCCATCATTTTATCATTTACATGCTTGATATTTTATTTCTAACTTTTCCTTAACAATCCTAATTTACCAATTTTTCTAATTAATTCATTGTTACTTTAACCATCCTACATACACATGCATTACTTTTATTATTAGTCTTATATCCCTAAGGTTTCTCAAATGCAGGTATTGCACCCTCCATGATCAAGACTAGGATATTTGCATGTAGTCATTCGATGTAAAAGTAAGTTAAGGTATGTATATGGTATTTTAATTTAATTTCATTTCATTTTAGCATTAATTTTAGTATTTCATTTTTAGTTAGCTTAGTTTCATGTGTTTCTGTGTTCTTTCTTGAAGCACCATCCCATGTTACACTCATGTGACATGTGATGAGATTAGAGTGGGGCATCTATATAGACATAATATTTTTATTAACTTTACATGTTACTAACATTTTATCTCTTATACAAATCTATCGAGTTTCACTCTCTCTGAGTGCACGTCTTAAAGGGTGCACCAAGAAAGGGGTGGGTAGACTATTAGTACTTCATAAGATTGTTGTGGCTTTGTATCATTCCTACCATTTTTCCAACTCCCTTATAGTGTCTATCCATTTACCTCCTATGATGCTTCCCTAGAATCTTATAATCCTAAAATATGGCTAAGTCTAAAATCCTAAAACCCTAAAATATGGTTGAGTCTAAAATCTAATAGGACCCTTTAAAATATATAATTTTCATTATAGCTCTTAGAGGTCTGAGACCACTCTCAAACATCCTAAAAGTATAAATATAGAATATAACTTAAAGTATAATAAATTATATGTCCATGTCTAAATGTCAATGTATACTTATTTTATATTTATAATTCCTATTTTTATCCCCTGCCTAAGCCAAAACCTTCTTTTACCCTCTACAAACTAAGTCATCTTAGGCCAACTCTATTCTAAGAGTTGATCATGTTATAGGACTAAGTCAACCTAGGCCAACTTTATTCTGAGAGTTGAGCACATTATATGACTAAGTCAGCCTACACTAACTTAGTCTGGTCCTAATTGCTTTTCTTTTTAATAGGGTTGATTGGGCTAACTCTGTTAGCTAAATTTTTAGAAGAGTTTAGGGTTAGATCCAACTATATATACACATATTTTTTGTCATTTGAGAGGAAGATACAAATAAGAATATCATATTGCACATATGCTTATCTACCATTTTACTTGAGGAGCATTGTTTAGGGTTTCAATACTTTCTTTAGGGATACATATATTATCTTATGGAGAAGTCTTTTGGATACATAGAGAAGTTGTGTAGCCCTAGATTTGAATTATCTTTTTTATCCTTACATACCACAACCTCTTTTGAATCACCTTGGCCAAGGGAGAGATTGAGGCTTTGTGGGTTCGTATTCAATAGTAA
Organism: Torreya grandis; assembly: GCA_037957365.1. Classification (NCBI taxonomy): domain Eukaryota; kingdom Viridiplantae; phylum Streptophyta; class Pinopsida; order Cupressales; family Taxaceae; genus Torreya; species Torreya grandis. The sequence continues at coordinate 2,234,283 of JARHVA010001426.1, read as the reverse complement.
GTATTCCTAACTTTGTTCCTCCTTTGTTAAAGTAGATAGATTTGAATTTGTACTTCTCTCTCATGTATTAAGATTTCATATACATTGAATTTAGTATAGATATTATATGCATGTTTAATTTTTATGTTTATTACCCCCACTTTGTGCCATAAGCTTTGGTGAGCACTAGATTAAATTTTACTTTACTTGTCATTTACTTAGTGAGTATGAAAACATAGGACTTAGATAGGTTTATTACATAATATTTTTTGACTAGAGGTTTTGGAACCCTCTCTAGTGATGTTATTATAGTAAGATATCCCTTGGTTAGATCTACATATCCATCTTGGTTATTACCCTGAATATCTAATGTATCAAAAATCAGAAGTGTAAGTGGGATTTATCTTCTCTAAGATAGGATTGACTAATAGGTCAGCTATATTTTCCTTTGTATACACATTGATTCCATGGTGTTACTAACCTTCAAAGATAAATAAAGGTATCTATCCACTTTTCAATCTTGCCTCAAATTGAACTTTCTCTTGAAGATACTAAAAAAACCTGATGTTATAACCCTTCAAGTTATACTTTGAATAATGCAGTAATTTTTTTTTAAATTACTAAACATTCATTCACTCAAAACCATAGTAATACAATACAACTTACCAAATCAAATTATATTATTACTAACTTAGAACAATAATAGTTTTAAATTTAATAATGAATACAATATAACATATTAGAACTGCAAGGAAAATAAATACATTAAGACTCAACCATGGTTGGTCCAATAATACAATAATTATTGTTCATGTATAACAAAAATAATAAAATTAAATTTCCATTAGGCATTCATCCTTTATACAATAAATAGATATCACACTCTCTAGAGATCGAGTAGAACAAACTCATGTATCTCTGATAATCTCAAGTATAGTCTCTAAATAAGTACTGTAGTGAGGAGGGAGAGAATCATCCAAATGATTTTCCACACCAACCATGGACCATCGATCCCCCACACAATCCCTTATCAGGGAATGGCCCTCCCTTCATGGATAGGTAGATAGTTGCTAGTACCCCATGTGTTGGAATATTTATACTACATGACGTGTATCATAAAGAAAATGCATTTCTAACATGATATCGCACAACATGCAAATCAAACATATGAAATGACAATGTATATCTAACATTACTTTGGCCAAAAATTTTAAATAACATATAATCATCTAAATCAATCAATTTCATAACACACCACTTGATCGGATTATCCACATCTAGTATTAGTGGTGCTACCTAGGTTAGTGAAGTTTGTCTCACTACCTACTTAACATTATCAATGTAGAATATATATATATATATATATAACAAAACATAGTCCATACAAGATCATACCATCCAAGTATGTTATACACAAGGACCATAATTACTTAAATGTCATAGGTAACATATTGTTTAAATAAACAATCATTCTCAGTTCTAAACCCAACCAAGTTAAATTGGCAATCACCAAATATAAAATAATGTAAGCCCAAATAATAATTCTTCTTTTACTAAGTTAACAACTTAAGCATTTAATTTATAATTCTGGTTACAAGCTTTTCATAGACAATCTAACATAAATAGTCATATTGCCAAGGTGGGGTTATCTCAATGATCTAAAGGTATTATATATATATATATATATATATATATATATATATATATATATATATATATATATATAATTTATATATACGTATATACCAAATTTAGAAAAAGATAAACCTTTAAACATGTTTTAGAAATGTAATTCCATACTCAA